>CM061062.1:218070770-218198475 GCA_030762895.1 Sophora flavescens
GTAGGATTATTCTCTACCCTTTTCTTCATATTCATACATCCATTTCAATTTTCAAAATAGGAAACGACCCATTTTTTTTAAAAAAAAAAACCAATTCATGCATTCAAAAAAGAAAAAAGAAAATTTCATTTGTCTCTAAACAAAGAATTCTCATTTGTCTCCAAACAAAGAAAATAAATTCGTTCTTCTCATGCATTTATAAAAAATGATTCTTCTAAAAAAAATAAGAAGCTCATTTCATGTATCATTGTTTTGATAGAAGTTCCTTCATGCATCTTGTGTATTACAATTTGGGTAAGTATAAAAATAAAAAGTAAATCTTTTCCATACAACCTACGCATTAACACCTACTTGGGTCAAGAAAAATCTTTTTCATGCATCTCAAAAGGTTATCTTCATTAAACTTTCACAAATAAGGATTTAATTCCTTTTTCCCCAAACTTCACAGTGACTTTTTGAACAATATATTGCTCTGTGGCACCTTTATCGGACTCGATCACAAGCCAAAATCATGTATGAGGAAGAGCAAACTCAATTTCATAGAAGACTGGAGTCAATTCAAAAAGAAGATGACCCAAATGATGGTAATGTTGCAAGCCATACAGAAGGAAAAGAACAAGAATGAGAATCCTTCAGCCTCAACTGAAGAGCAGTCGGCCATACCTCTTCTCACTCATGAGAACAACCAACAAGGGCTCGTGATGCCTTTCACTGGATACCCAAGCAATCAAAATCGTCCTTCATTTGACCCAAGCAATCCCCCATATGGTCTTCCTCGAGGATTTGTGCCACTAGTCGCTCTTGGCCCAACAAATGGCAACACAAGCTCCCAAAACACAACCCAGACGCAAATCCCCACCAATTCTATCGTGCATTCCGTTAACCCAAACACTTCACCATTCACCTTCCACATTGGTGCCAATGGGATCCAAGTGGCACAGAACTTCGCTTCCCCAGAGTATGTTCCTGTGAATCAGTCATGTGGGAATCCTCAATCCATAGAAAAGCTGGAGGTTCTAGAGGAAAGACTGCGAGCTATTGAAGGGGAAAACAGTCATGGTCTTCGGGATGCCTCTGAACTCTGTCTAGTGCCCAATGTCGTAATACCTCCAAAATTCAAAGTGCCATATTTTGACAAATACAAGGGAACCACTTGTCCAAAAAGTCACTTAACCATGTACGTCAGGAAGATGGCATCATATGCCCAGGATGATAAGCTCTTGATTCATTTCTTCCAAGACAGTTTGACTGGGGCAGATTCAAATTGGTACATACACCTCGAGCGGGCCCACATTCGATCCTTCATAGACCTAGAGGATGCATTCCTGAAACAATACAAGCATAACATTGACATGGCTCCTTATAGGATGCAACTTCAAAATATGTCAAAACGGGATACAGAAACCTTCAAGGAGTATGCACAACGGTGGAGAGAATTGGCTGCTCAGGTAGAGCCCCCATTAACTGAGAAGGAAATTGTGGCAATGTTCATTGATACACTTCAGTCACCCTTCTATGATAGAATGATTGGAAGTGTATCATCAAACTTTTCTGACATGGTTATCATTGGAGAAAGAATTGAGAATGGGATGAGAAATGGTAAGATTGTTGAAAGTTCTGCGGGGGTAGCAATGATGAAAAAAGCTCCATTTGTCAAGAAGAATGAAGAAGAGGCATATGTTGTGGCATCTGAGCAAGAGTGGTATGGGCATTGGATGCCGGGTCAAATGTTTGTCAACTCTCAACCTTCTTTTCAAAACAACCTACACTCCATATTATCCACCACATCACCAACCTAACCATCCATATGTAGCAGCCATCTCACAATTTCCAACCCAATCCTATCCTATGAGGACACCATACCAACCATCAAACCCTATCCAACATCAAACCTTTCCCACCATACCGCCCCAAAAAAACCTAAATGCAAATCAAAGGAGACAACCTTACAACCCAGAAAAGAAGCCCATGCAGTTTGACCCGATACCTATGACTTACACGGAGCTATTGCACAACTTTATTGAAAAATCTTTGCTGGTTCCGATCCCGACCAAGGCGGTGCAACCCCCATACCCAAAATGGTTTGACCCAAATGTCAAGTGTGACTATCATGGGGGAGTGATAGGTTATTCAACTGAAAATTGCAAGACCTTAAAGTATAAAGTGCAAGATCTAATCAATGCAAATGTGCTAAGTTTCCAATGAGACACTCTTGATGCAGGAGCTTCTGGAGTCCATGCCGTAAAGGACACTTTGGAACATGACCTTTGAATCTTGTGTAGAGTAATTCATTAATGCTAATCATTTAGCTCTGCCCAAGGCTTTAGGAAGTTTTTAATAATGGGCTTACTTGTTTCCATTTCAGTATGAATAAATGAATGCATTGAGTCTCCTTCCTTTCCTCCATCTTCTGATTTTACCTTCATCCTTCTTATTTTTTCTTGAAAGTTATAAATAATGCAGATCTGAAGGTGATTCTCTTTAAAAATAAAATAAAATAAAAAGTGCTAGAACCTCATCGTATGATCCTGATCACCTCATTAACCATGCTGGTTCGGACAACTATGGAAAGCTTCCTCATGAGATCAACCGAAGATGATGGAGGCAATCAAAGGAAATATTTTTTGATTCAAGCTAGACTCCATGATTTGAAAAAAAACATAAAAAAGAAATTAAAAGGGAAATCGAAAAAGAGCGCCCGGTTATGCTTTTTGCAAGTACTATCATTTTGTCTTTCATTTAAAATTTCTGAAAATTAACAATCAAAATTTGAAATGAAGAATGGCCATCTTTCTATATCTTTCACATACTTGTACTATCCCTTGTTACCCCGTTTGAGCTTGAAATTCTTTCAAAGAACCCGAGACAAGGATCACCCCTGCAAGCATGAAAGAATTGGTGATTATGAAGCAAAAAAAAAAAAGAAAAAGAAAAAGAAAGAGGATAAAAAACTTCATGCAAAGGTACAAAAAAAAGGAAGAAATAAAAAGGAAAGTTAGAGGAAAACAAATGTTCTTAGAAATCGAAAAGATCGTGGATCCTTAGTCCTATTCAACCTTAAAACATTTGTTTGAGCCTTATATCATTTCCTTCATGACCCTCAACCGTCGGCCCCGTTATGAGCCTAAAAAGTCCATTCTGATCAATGAAAGATTGTTATCATTTGCATTAACTTTAATTGTGAGACAAAATGTATGTGCTTTTTCAATGCATCGCTCTCGAAAAAAGGAAAAGAAAGGAAAAAAAAGAGAGAAAATGAAAAAACATAAAAACAAAAGAAGGGGACTCACTGGGTTGAAAACTTGAAAGGGCGACCTAGGCAAAATTAGAATGACCCGGTAGGTTGAAAGATCGGAAGAGCAACCTACACAAAAGTTAGGGTCAAACGGATTCCTCGAAGCAACAAACTGGGGTAGTTGGAATTTAAAGGTAAATCATGGAATATTCAAATACATGAAGACCGGGGCAAATCATGTCATCGAAAGCAGATTAAAGCAGTACTCGAGATCATACGAGTGTCTCTTGAAGAAATGCAAACTGCAAATTGGGGCAGTTTGAAGGCGAGTCATGAAATGCTCTCAATACATGAAGACTGGAACAAACCATGTCCTTGAAAGCTAATTAAAGCGGTGCTCGAGATTATACGTATGAGAAGCTAACACTTATCATCTTAAAAGAGTATCACCTGAAGAAAAATGTGAACTCCATCCCGTCATTGTTTCCTTCCTTATAACAACCTTTCAATTCTTTTGCTCACATCCTTACCACATATTGTTATTCCCTGTCCATCCTCTATCATTTACATGCCCCTCTTTCTACCATAGGCTCAATTTGCATTCTTTAATACATACTGAAAGGTGAAGCAAGTATCAATAATGATATCATTTAGAGTTTCTCTCAGGATGCAAAGGTCATGGAAAGCACATCAATCTCCTGACAAAGGGCAATGTTGGAAAAGAAAGAGAAATCAAGCAGTCTCATCCATTGGGATAATCATTATGAAATAGGCATATTTGTGACGAGGGGAAAAGCATCAGTTGGGCAAGAAAATGACAATCCAGATCAATGAGTGATATTCCAGTTCTTCCTTAAATTTGGCTGTGATCGAAGCTTTAAGGGGATAGAAATCAAATACTGGTTTGCGAAAAATGATCAAAGTTCATTATCAATCACTGAAAGAATATTTTGCATCATGCATTATTTCATGCATCAAAATCAACATCATTGCATCACATTTGGGCATAGGGTCCATAAGCTCCCATTTTGCTGACTTTTACGGGCTTAGAGCCCATAAGCTTTGCTTTTGTTAGCTTTAGCAGACATAGGGTCTCTAAGCTTTCGTCCGTTTTACTGGGCATAGGGCCCGTAAGCTTTGTTTTTGTTAGCTTTAGCGAACATAGGGTCTCTAAGCTTTCTTTTGTTTTAATGGGCATAGGGCCCATAAGCATTGTTTTTGTTAGCTTTAGCTTTAGCAGGCACAGGGCCTCATAAGCTTCGTTATGTTTTTGTTCAGCATCGACGGGCACAAGGCTCATAAGTTGCGTCTTTATTAGCTTTAGTAGGCATAGGACCTCATAAGGTTCGTGTTTGTTTGTGTTTAGCTTTAACGGGCACAGGGCTCATAAGCTATACCTTTGTTGGCTCCTATAGGCATAGGGCCACACAAGCTTTTTATCTTTTGCTGACAAGCTTCAATGGATACTTGACTCTGTAAGGTTTTTGTCTTTTGTTTTCAAGCATCAGCGGGTACCAGACCCTGTAAACTCGTTTTGTTGTCAAGCTAAGGCGGGTACCAAACCCCGTAAACTCTTTTATCGTTTTGTCAAGCTTCGGCGGGTACCATGCCCTGTAAGCTCCTTTTGTTTTCAAGCTTCAGCAGATAACCGACTCCGCAAGCTTTCTATCTTTTCTTTCAAGCTTCGAGGGTACCAAACCCCGTAAGCTCTTTTGTTTTAAAGCTTCGACGGGCAATCCACCCCGTAAGCTTTTTTATCTTTCTGTTCGAGCTTCTGACTGGCAATCCACCCCGTAAGCTCTTTGTTTTATCTTTCTGTTCGAGCTTCTGACGGGCAATCCACCCCGTAAGCTCATTAACTTTTTCGTTCGAGCTTCTGACGGGTAATCCACCCTGTAAGCTCTTTTTATCTTTCTGTTCGAGCTTCTCACGGGCAATCCACCCTGTAAGCTCTTTTTTATCTTTCTGTTCGAGCTTTTGACGGGTAATCCACCCCGTAAGCTCTTTTATCTCTGTTCGAGCTTCTGACGGGTAATCCATCCCATGAGCTCATTTTAACTTTTTGTTTGAGCTTCTGACGGGCAATCCACCCTATAAGCTCTTTTATGTTTCTGTTCAAGCTTCTAACGGGCAATCCACCCCGTAAACTATTTTATGTTTTCTGTTCGAGCTTTTGACGGGCAATCCACCCCGTAAGCTATTTTATCTTGCAGTTCGAGCTTCTAACGGGCAATCTACCCCGTAAGCTTTTTATCTTTCCGTCTGAGCTTCTAACGGGCAATCCACCCCGTGAGCTCACATTTATCTTTTTGTTCGAGCTTCTGGCGGGCAATCCACCCCGTGAGCTCATTTTATCTTTTTGTTCTAGCTTCTGACGGGCAATCCACCCCGTGAGCTCACTTTTATTTTTCTGTTCGAGCTTCTGACGGGTAATCCACCCCGTTAGCTCTTTTATGTTTCTGTTCGAGCTTCTAACGGGCAATCCACCCCGTAAGCTATTTTATCTTTTTGTCCGGGCTTCTAACAGGTAATCCACCCCGTAAGCTCTTTATCATTGTTTTTAAGCTTAGCATGCAATCCACCCTGCAAGTTTTTTATGTTTAAACCTCAGTGGGCATTCCAACCCACTGGTTCTTGATAGGAAATCACTTTGTAGACACAGGTCCTTTCGCTTGCCTACATATCCCGGCCAAAATTGGAGTTCATGTCTTTTCTCGTTTCTTATAACGATAATAGGTTAACTACGGTTACACATACTATCTAATAAGAAACAAGTAAATAGGGGCAGTTGTGAACGCCTAATTTTGTCCGGGTATTATTTATTTAATTTTTTTCTCTTAATTAATATTTTTGAAAAAACAACAACAAAAAAGGCTTCAGATTTTTTCTTATTTATTTAATTTTGAAAAAATTAAAAATATTTATTATTTTTCATCCTTGCTTTATCCTCTTCCATTAGAGGAAAATCAGCTTTATATTTTATTTCCCTTCTTTTGTTTTCTTTCACTTTTTTTTCCAAAAAAAAGGGAACATTATCCCTGCCCTTGCACCAACCAGCAGAGTGGTGGAGGCAGAGCTGATTTGCTCCCCACACAATGTACCACCCTCTGTATTTTTTGTTTTGACCCTCAGCAAGGCCAACATTTTTGTTCCCTTTTGCTCTACTATATATGAGATTGAACAGTAACAACAAAAAAGATGGGGGGCGTGTAAAAAGAGAGCAGGGGGAGCATCAGAACAAAATGAGAGATCCAACAACCCTCCGCCATTCCTTTCTCCATTCAATCATCACTCTACCTTGAAACTCTATACTATCAACCACTGAACCATATTCACAAGCACCTTAAACCCTTCCAACAACAAACAGAACCCCCAAAGAAAATCATGTTCTTCTATTGTCAACCATCTTTCCAGATTAAACA
This sequence comes from Sophora flavescens, assembly GCA_030762895.1. Classification (NCBI taxonomy): domain Eukaryota; kingdom Viridiplantae; phylum Streptophyta; class Magnoliopsida; order Fabales; family Fabaceae; genus Sophora; species Sophora flavescens. The sequence continues at coordinate 218,077,428 of CM061062.1, forward strand.
AAAAAAAAACCCATAAAACATCACTCTAAGTCCACAAACAAATAAGCAAGAAGGGAGAAAGAAGAGAAATAAAAAAGTAAAAAGTGCATATTCCCCTGTTCTTCGTCCCTCCGCCATCTACGCCATCTCCGTTGCTTCTATGTTTCGTCGACCGACGTAGGCTCCTCCACCCCGTCTAGTCCAGTACTGCCGCCGTCCGCAACCACTGCCAGTCAAACCCACCGCCCCTGCACGAAACTAGCCATCTCTGTCGCGCCGCCATCTTCGCCATCACAATAACTCACGCCACACCCACGAGCATCACCATTCAGTTCCGTCACGGCCGAACCAGATCCCAGCACCGCACCGGACACAAGCTCCACACGGACAGATCCGCCGCTGCACGACCGCCGCTCCGCCATATCAAGTCGCAGATCCTCACCTCGGCTCCATACACAAATCCTCATCCCTCAGACCGCCTTGCGCCGACACGATACCCATACAGACCCGCATCCTCATCACCGGTTGGCCACCACACCTCTACCACTGTCGACAGCCCTCCACAGTGCTTGACCATAGCTGCAGCATCTTGCTCCTTTGGTTTATCTCAGCCCTTGCTCCTTCCCAATCCTCAAGGTGTCTGATAGCTTTTATTTTTTATCTTATTTTATTTTGTTTCAGATTTTAGGCTTGGGTAGATGTTGGTGGGCTAGTTAGTAGTTGTTGGGCCAAAAGTAAAATTACTTTCCAAACAAAACAAAGAATTTCTTTTCAAGTTTTAAAATGAAATCTTTTCTAAATTTTAAGAATCCCTGTTCAAAACAATTTTCAAAAGACAAAAAGAATAAAAAAGATAAAATATAAAAAAGGATCGTTGATCAAAATAAAAGTAAAAGTAAAAAAATTTTATTTTAAAAATGGCAAAGTTTGGTGGCTCTTAATGAAGAATCTTTTCTAAAAATCAAACCTTCTTTTAAAAAAATAAATAAACTTTTTTCTAAAAGAAAAATTTAAAATCAAACAACTAATCAACCTTTTTTCAAAAGAACTACGTGGCTTTGAGTTTCCCATCGCACCCGGGAATACGTAGGAGCAAGATAAATCATCTTGTCAAGATAAAACTTTTTTTTCCTCATTTTTATGTCTCCTTTTATTTGTGAATAACTAATTAAAATATTTAAATTCATATTATTTAGGAATGCCATGGATTCGAGTGCCATGTTCGATCCTTTAGATTTAAGGTTGCTCTATGGACTGATGTGCCATATTCAACCTCATTTAGGTTTAATCAACAATAAATTTTAAAATACAAAACCAATAAACAAGTACAAAATATAAAAAAAAATAAAGATAATTCTTTCTTGTAAATAATTTTTGGGGTAAAATAAATATTTAAAAGGTTATTAAAATGTTTTTGCACAATTAACTTGAGGTACCGTTTTTTAAATCGGCGATGTGGGGTGATAACACCTTCCCTGCCCGTAATCGACTCCCAGACTCAAATCTCTATCCTTTTTTAGACCAATTTTCCTTAAAATAATTGGTTTTTCCAATATTTTTTTCCAAATAAAATATTGGTGGCGACTCCTCTGTTTACCTTCTTTTTCGCGGTGCCTGGATGGGACGATCGCGACAAACATAAAATACTATTTACTAAAATTTGCCTATAAAAAAAATATGATGGGGAAATTTGTTTTTATGTTTTCATCTCTCACTAGTGCAGAAAAGGGATTCCGCATCGGTTATTTTTGGTTTTTCACATCGGTTTTCAAACTGATGTTGAAAAGACCGATGTGGTTTATTGCCACTTTTCACATCGGTTTTAAAACCGATATTTATAGTACATTTTTAACAACGGTTTTTACCTTAACCGATGTGGAAAGTTCTTTTGTCAATTGGTAAACTATTAGAAATATCACTTTCCACATGGGTTTTAAGAAAACCGATGTGGCATTTAGACTTTATACATCGATTTTACTGAAAACCGATGTGGAAAGTGAAATTTCCACATCGGTTTTCAGTAAAACCGATGTGGAAATTGAAATTTTCACATCGGTTTTTTAAAAACCGATGTGTATAGTCTCATTTTTTTTTTGAAACTGTTATTTACATTTCTATCATTCCTTTCCCCTGTTTCAGTAATGCAGATCAATACCAGAATAAAATACTCTAAATATTCTCAACACAATCACTTTTGTACAACAAAAACACAACTAATATATACTGAATTTATTACAAACAATACATATGTACGTTCAATTACATTCAGACAACAAAGATAATTAGAAACCAAAAAGCTACATGATATATTATAGATTTCATATCAAAATACATATGATCAGTCAAAAGTACACTATAGCTAGTACATGATAAGTTTTTAAACTAACTACATATATACAAACTATGGTTGGTACACTTCAAGAAAGAAAGTTTCCCAACACCTCATTATGTTGTTGATGTCGGAATCAGATAATGGAGTTGGATTGTTGAATATTTGCAAGTTTAATTGGAAAAAAAGATTATATCTTTTAAGTAATAAACTAACATAAAATATATAACGAATCTATAACAGTTACTTCTAATTGTTATAAATTAACATTTACCTCGTGCCATCTTTCAGTGATCCTGGAGGAGATATTTCCAACATCCACTGCATCACATAGTAGCCACATTCCCATGACCCACGTTGTATACGTGACTACGTACAAATGAAACCCAATTAGAATATGAGGAATTAAATAGAAATCAATAATTATACCCACTGCATTTGATGCATTTGAACTAATAAATATCTTACGCTAGGAATAATCCATCTGATGGCCCGACGCCTTTCACCACGCAACATGTGGTTTGCATTAATAGAACTATCATGACAAAATAAACATTAATTAAAGTATATCTAATAGATTTCAGATAATTAAAACAACTTCATTACTGATTATAAAGTATTTTAATGCTTACGTTTCGATGATCGTCTTCAGTTCATTCGCCGGCTTATTTCCAATTGAGCAGAAGAAGACCACGACATTCATCCTAGGGTACAAGATCAACAGTTGCCAATGCTGGGTGTATTTGAGGAACAGTTAGTGACTAAGTCATATATAGTTATAATTAAATAACCGGTACTTACTTATTGAGATAAGGCGCAAGGTAGAATTGATGATCGTCTCGGGCAAGTATATCACGTATGGTGGTGACCCGGTCTTCTGATGCTAGGAGAACATCACCCTGAATGAACATGGGGTCAATGAACCCATAAAGGGTGAGGTTACCCTGATCAACTAACATACGATGCAGATACCTAATATATTGAAAAAACATGTTAATTATCATAGTATTTAAAAATTAATTACTTAACTTATAAATAAAATGTACTTACGTGCACCATAACGATAGGTGTGCAGAACTAGCCATTTCTTTATTGAGTACAATCTCCATAAGTTCCTTCTTTGGGATATACAATTCATCACCTGAACTAGCATCATGTTCCAACCTTACCAAAGCTGCGTCATTCTCCATGGTGACAACCTGTATAGCCAGAAGTTTAAAAACATCACCAGGTTCCCCTTTGTCGATCCCCTAAACAACAAAGATATATATTAGTAATCACAGATAAGTTATTTCATTCGTAATTAATTAAATGGTCAAATGAATACCTTGGCAGGAGCAGACATCTCTGGTCTTCCTGGATCCGACCTTTTAGGCAGAATATCATTTCCAACATCCTATAACGAATAAAAATAAAGCATTATCTTTAAACAATAATAAATAATTTCAACTATGAATATAGAAAAACACAACTAACTGAATACCTCAGATGCAACAAGAAAGCTGACCAGTCTTCTTGGCCAGAGGATGAAGTTATCAGGAGCCTGACCCACTGTTTGAACCTCCTCAGTGGGCACAGGGACTCGAGCACCAGTATGTCGAATAATCTCAACAACGACCCTCACCTGATCATCCGGTAATAAACGATGGTGTATGGTATTACCTAAGTTATTATGTGCCCTCCCTAATGCCACTAAGAGGCGATCATGATGATCATCAACATACAGCTCACACCTATCAGGGTCGTCATCATCATCATCATCATCATCATCATCACCACCATCATCATCATTTCAGTCTGATGAGGAGGATCACATGAGCCCTTAGTGCTCACATGGACAGAGGGTTGGACACCAGCTGTCATCTGCTGGGACATAAAAGTCAATATTGCCATCTGCTGGGTAAATTGCTCGGCCATCTCCTGTCTAAGCTCAGCTGCAATCTCCTGTTTTAGCCGTGCTCTATCTGCATCAACATCCCTATGGCATTGGTGTGAAGATGAACCATGGTATTGGCAAATGCCGACACCCCATCCAACACCAATGACACGGCCCGAGTGGTCTGGTTTACCGATGGCAGCAGCTAAGATATCATCGCGTCCTCTAGGAACAAAAGTTCCTTGGGTTACCTGCTCGTCTAAGGCATCCTATCACATATAAAATATCAGGTCACATTACAATTCGGTAACAATCTTAACATGACAATTACAATTCAAACTATACTTACAATATTCTCAGCTACTTGGCGGGCCTCCTCAGATGTATATTGTCCCGTTTTTCTTTGTCGGGCCCTCTTCCATTTACGATGGCGTGGGGGTAGAGGTGGACCAACAACCTCTGGACGATTTTCAGCGTTAGAATCCGCCTGAGATGATGCTTCCTGACGTGCTTTCTTTTCCTCTTCCACCATTATCTGACCAAGCTTTTTATATCCCCCACGAGACATGACATGGGGGTAGACATTCTTGCTTTGGTTTTCCTGCCCCTTTTTCCTCTTCTCCTATTATAAATAGAAGACAATTAAATTACATAAGTAAATAAAATTAATGAAATTGCATAAATTTAGAGACAAATCAAATAAGTTAACCTGAAAGTCGGGATCATATCGGCTCTGAACAAAGCGATCCCACGTCGCCTGGTCAAGAAACGGGTACACCTCAAGTGGGTTCTTTTCACATGTTGGATTGAATACATAGTATCTTCCCAGGTCAACCTTAAAAGCCCTGCAACGCTTACCAGCATACTTTATCAAACGCTTCTTCATAACCGTCGTATCTGGTATGTCAAAGGTGAGCTACATTAAGACCAAAAGAATCAACGAATTACTGTATGATATTAGTAAGATTAAAATAAAGTAGATACAGACAAACACAGGACGTAAAAGTATAGATACCAGAATACTCTCCCATGTCTGATCCTTCACGTCCGTCGGTACATCTTTCCAATTATCAATGAGTATACTAGGCCTGCTCCTAGCAAGAGTCGCCACAAAACTGTTAACCTGCTCTGCCATTGGACCAATAGGATTGAGGTTATTATCAAAGTCTATTCTTATACTTTGATTTGAACCACGATTGGCAGTCAAATTCCTCATTCGTGTCGCACGTCTACCCTTTCTACCTGTAGACGGGGTTTCCGACCCGCTGCATGAAGGAGGGATATCATCAGGATCAGTCATGTATACCTGTTTAAATAAAAAAAACTTGTTAGTATGTCAGAATAAATATCATACATAACTTATAAATATCGATCAACGTACGTAAACATAACTTATAAATATCAACGTAAACATATAATATGCATTTAAACATAACTCAAACTAAACTTACTTTGTGGTCAATTAGTAAAGTTCTCACATAACCCTTTTTGGTGATCATTACGAGTAGCATGTACATCATCCACTTCATTTTCCTCATTGAAATTAGGCACTCGTGTTGAGAAAGAAGGAGTATCAGAAATATCAAGAGTTGAATCTTGATTTCCCGCACTACCATTATACATGTTTTTTCCCTGGAGAACCACTGACCACCTTTTGTTAGAAGGATCACGGATATAAAACACTTGTTTTGCTTGGGATGCCATGATGAAAGGCTCCTCTTTATTACCTACCTTATTAAGGTCCACCAATTTGAATCCTAACTCATCGGTTTGCACACCATTGTTATTGTCGACCCACTGACATTTAAAAACAGGTACTCTAAACTTCGTGTAATCAACCTCCCATATCTCTTCAATGATTCCAAAGTATGAAACGGATTCCATAACAGGGTTTTTATCTTTTGAACTAGAGAAATGCATGGACTCACTGTTTTGCATAGTACTTTTGTCATCTTGGGACTTTGTATAGAAGGAAAACTTATTGATATCGTACCCACTCCAGCATATGACATCAAAGTTAGGTCCCTGTGCTATCCATTTTAATGTATCATAAGCAATACCATCCTTTGCAATTTTTTCTTTAAACCAGTTCAAGAAAGTCTTGTTATGCTTGTTCAAACACCATTTTTCATTCATTCTAGGGTAAGTTTCATTGATGATGCTTTTGTGCTCACATAAGTATGGTTCAACCTCATCAGTGTTATTCAATATATACAAATGTGCTTGAAGCACTTCCTCCCGATCCATGCTCTTAACAGTGATACCTCGTGTACCCTTACCATCATATCTTCCTTCGTGACGAGACTTCGGAAGCCCTACAGGTTCTGCTTCTGACATGTAGTCTGTACAAAACTCAATAGCTTCTTCTGCAACATACCTTTCAACAATAGATTCTTTGGGACGGTGTGGATTCTTCATATATCCTTTCAAGATCTTCATGTACCGCTCAATCGGGTACATCCACCTTATATAAACGGGGCCACACAATCTAATCTCCCTCACTAGATGAACAATCAAATGAACCATGATGTCAAAAAAATGAAGGTGGAAAATACATCTCCAATTGGCACAAGGTAATGGCTGCCTCATTTTTCAAGTCATCCAACTTTTTAGTGTCAATGACCTTGGTACATATAGCATTGAAGAATAAGCATAACCTAGTAATGGCATGTATGACTTTTTTAGGCAATATGTCACGAATGGCCACCGGTAGTAGTTGTTGCATCAAGACCTGACAATCATGAGACTTTAAGCCAACTAATTTGAGATCTTTCATTGAGACAAGTCTTTTGATATTTGAAGAGTAACCCTGTGGCACTTTGACTCCCCGTAGACATTCACAGAAACTTCTTTTCTCTTTTTTTGATAAAGTATGACATGATGGGGGGGAAATAAGTCTTCTTATCCCCCACTTTAAGTGGAGCTAACTGCTCTCGTATACCCATCGCAACTTGATCCAGACGAGCATTCACACCATCCATTGTCTTGCCTTGAATGTTGAGAAGCGTTCCTATTAAACTGTCACACATAATTTTCTCCACATGCATCACATCAATAAATGTCTTACATCAAGCTTGCACCAGTATGGAAGATCAAAGAAGATCGACCTCTTTTTCCATATTTTCTTCTCGGTAGCCTTCTTCTGGGTCTTCCCATAGATAACATTAGTGTTGTTCACCCTTTCATAAACTTGCTCTCCAGTCAAGGCCACCGGAGCAATTTCATTATCCGGAAGTCCATTGAAAGCTTTTCTCAATCTACGATAAGGATGATTACGTCGTAGAAATCTCCGATGCCCAAGGTAAACTGTCTTCCTTCCATGTTGCAGTTGATGGTAACATGTGCCTTCTTCACATATTGAACATGCTTTATGCCCCTTAACACTATACCCACACAGGTTCCCGTATGCTGGAAAGTCATTGATGGTGCAAAATAACATGGCACGCAATCTGAATGTCTCACGGGAATACCCGTCGATCACATCAACGCCTTAATCCCACAACATTCTCAAGTCTTCAATCAAGGGACTCAGATAAACATCAATATCATTTCCTGGCTGTTTAGGACCCGAAATCATCATACTTAACATAATGTATTTGCGCTTCATGCACAACCAAGGAGACAGGTTGTAAATTACCAGGAGAACAGGCCATGAACTATGAATACTACTTAAGTTTCCATATGGATTCATTCCATCGGTAGCAAGTCCAAGCCTGAGGTTTCTGGGCTCATTGTCGAAATCCGGAAACAAACTAACAATTCTCTTCCATTGCAAAGAATCGGCCGGATGCCGAAGCTGTCCATCACACTTCCTCTCATCTGCATGCTATCTAATGTTCTTTGCATCATTTACATTAGCAAACAATCACTTGAACCGCGAAATCACGGGAAGATACCATAACACCTTCGCAGGAGGACCTTTGGTGACCACATCATAACTAGAATCACCATCCTTCACTTTGTAGCGTGATACCCCACACCTGGGGCACTCGTGCATCTCTTCAAACTCTTTCATGTACAATATGCAATCATTGGGGCAAGCGTGTATTTTCTTATACTCCATACCCATCAGACACAACATCTTCTTTGCCTCATAGTTTCGAGATGGCAATGTGTTGCCTTATGGAAGCATGTCTTTCAACAACTCAAGCAATTAGGTAAAGCTTTTATTGCTCCACCCATTTCTCGCCTTCACATTGAACAATCTTAACACCACTGACAACCGTGTGAAATTAGTGCACCCCGGATACAAAGCCACTTCTGCATCACTGCACAAAGTATCATACACATGTGCGCGCCGAAAAGACTCTTGCCCAACATCACGGATCATGTCCTCTAATCCATCGTCCATTTCCACGTCATCAACTTCCTCTCTATCCGACACCCTCGACCTGTCTAACGATTCACCATGACATATCCATGTTGTATAACTCTTGCAAATCCCCTCACAAATAAGATGATCACGTATCAACTCAGCTTCTAGTCGTCTCTCATTCAAACAGTTAACACAAGGACAATAAAACCTTCCGTTACCACTATCAGGAGCATTTGTTTTTGCAAACTGTAGAAAATCTTTCACTCCATTCTCATACTCATCACTTGTCCGTCTAGTATTCATCCAACCGCGATCCATGACTAAACCAATAACTTCGTACTTAGTCCAACATATTCATCAACCACTTCTTATGACAGGTATGGCCCTATCCCATTCAAGAAGAAACTTTTTCAACATTTGGTTAACAGTTAATTCTTAACTCTTATGCTCATACTCGACAAAATTTCGGCAGCATTTCCTTTCGGTCTCCGACGTACACGACTTGAATGCGATGACATCCACCACGATAAAGTATGCACCCGGAGAACGAAAGGAAATGTATCAATCCGAACTTTCATCAAGTATATAACATTAGAATCAATGAATAACTATTTTAACTGAATGAAGAAAAAGTTTTTTCCCAAACTGTCCAACTTTGGACAATTCAAGATTCAACACAATGAGCGGTACATTAAGCACGTACACGTGTGCTCATTAGTATTGCATCTCAAACGGGAAACTAAGGCTTCACTAAGTTCATAATCAAAATAGCTTTAGAAAAATAAAGATCAACAATATACTAGAGAACAAAGCAACCACATTTAAAGACTTGAATCAAATAAAGATAATTAATCTGATATCATTTACCAAAACTTATTGATTTCAGAAAGGAATGAAAAAGAGAGCATCATAAATCATCTATCATACATTTGCACGTCTGTAATTTATCTCTGTAGTATAATATGAAGCATGAGAATTTAAACAACAACAGAACACACAAATGTCATTGCCTAACCAACATCCCAACCCATTCGCAATAAATTATAAGAAAGGAACAACATAAAAAACCATAATCATAAAAAAAATGGATTTGAATCAATTCTTGCACAATGTAAGATGTACTCAGATGAAAATGAAACTAGAAATAAGTCAAGTTCTTTATTGCCAAGAGACATAATGTGCCATTGTAGTCAAAAAAAATTTCTGACCAAGCCATATCACTAGCATTTTCTCTTTATACACATTTTTGGGCAAAACAAATACTCAGTTCACTCAAGTTACTAGGGAGTACGGACTCAAGCATATCAATCAAAAAAGGACACGCAAATACTTCTAAATTGATTTTATGTGGAGATAAAAAATACACAGTTCTTAGATTCTATAACAAAAACATTAGCCACAGACTTAGTCAGTACAAAGAATTTCTGAATTTCAAACAAACATAACCTTCAATTTTAGGAAATAGTTTTTGGGTTTAAAAAATTTTTCAGCAGAGAGAACATACCAGAGTTGTGAGATGCTAAGAGACCGGAGTGGTGGTTCTCGTTTTTCTGCGGTCGTGAGTAACGGTCCTCTTCGCGGAAGCACAAACAGAGTGGTGGGTCTCCTTAAGTTGCAGGCGCAGCAACCAGTAACGATGTGGGTGGGGTGGGTCTCCTCCTTGACGAGTCGATGCCGTCGTGGGGGTTAGAGGTCAGGACTTTCCACTTTGATTGCTCTGAAGTCGCAACACAGAACCTTTTCCCGCCGCCGCTGTTGGTGTAAGGGTTGAAGAACCCTTTCGAGGAGTGAATGGTGGCAGCGATGAGTGAAATGATGATAGCAACTAGCGCAAATATTCAAAGAAATCAAAACGAAAAGGAGGGAGAGTAAGCACAAGCATGCAAGAGGGAATTATAAATGACAGATGAAAATGACAGATGAAAAGGTCTCTTATATAGCAGCGCGAAAATGAAAAGCAGGAAGAGGGAATTAAAAAATGACAGATAACAATACACATCGATTAAACAAAAACCGATGTTATAAGGTTTTACACATCGGTTATTACTAAAACCAATGTTAAACGTTATAATTTCCATAATTTTTTTATTCGTTTTTCCACATCGGTTTTTAAAAAACCGATGTTAAAACATACACATTTCCACATCGGTTATGACAAAACCGATGTGTTAAATTATGCATTTTTAAATTTTTTTATTTTTGGTTCAATTTTCAACATCGGGTTTTTTGAAACCGATGTTAAAAACTTTATAACATTGGTTTAATATAAAACCGATGTAAAAAATTTTCAGTTTAATTTCAAAAATGTCACCGCCTCCATTTTCACATCGGTTTTCTGAAAACCGATGTTAAAACCCCGATGTTAAAAGTATATCTTGCACTAGTGTCTCTAACATGATGAAGAAAAAAAGGAGAGGATCCTAATCTTTTAGGGCTCGTTTGGTGGTCAAGATAAGAGAGACATAATAGGATAAGCTATCATATCTTGTATGAAACTATTGTTTGGTGAGCCCGCAGAATAGGATAAACCAATCCTGTCACCTATCCTATCATGTCCATCTAGTTAAAATTCTATCATAGAGGGGGAGCTGGGTTAGAACTCAATAGGATAGGATAAGATGATTTATAGTAAATAAAGTATAAAAATACTTTATATATAAAATAATTAAAGTATAATAAAATATAATATGGTTACCAAAAAAAGGTATAATAAAACATAAAATAATAAAAATAATAATAATTAATTTAAAAATTATTTTTATTTGTCACAAGGCTAATTTTGTTATTTCACATTATTTTAAAAAGTGAATAATAGATAAAAAAAATATTCTAATAATTTAACTATATGTAAAGTAAAAACTAAAAATGAATATTTAAAATTATAACAAAATTAATTTAAGCTAAACAATATTTTAAAATTTTATATGTAATTTTATCACAAGGACAATTTTGTCTTTTTATATAATCTTAAAAAACTAAAATCTAATAAAATATGAAAACATTCAGAACAAAAACGAAAATTTTAAAATTCGTATTATAATTACAATGCTATCCAGTTGGTTATCTGGTGGACACCAAACGTCAGATCGGATAACAATTTATCATGCTCATATCATATCATACTCTTATCCTATCCACCCCTATCATATCCTAATCACCAAACGAGTCCTTAATTCGAAGCGTCCAACTTCACTGCTAACAAACGTCTGGCTAGCTATCTCTAATCAAATGAATTTATTATTAATTGATTAAGATATGGCCCTTCTAAGTTTGAAAAGGAAGACCTAAAATTAATCAAGAGTATACAAATATAGGTTGCTGGTGAGAACATGGTAAGCATTTTGGTTGCGGTGGGAATTTTTGACACAACACATACTTCAATTTTCTTATATCAACTGACATGAGGTGAGACATTTTTTTCAGGCTACAGTGGCACATTAACACAAGCAAGTAAGTAGGGATGATAATTTGCACCCAATCTATTGGATACCAGCAAAAATTACCCATAATGGATAGGGTAATTACCCACACAATAGATAAGGAACCGGGTACATGTAATTTCCTGTAAATTTGAATGGGTACGGGTACTATAGTACCCACCCCGCCCCATACCCACACATATGTATATGCATGTATGTATAATTAATTATTTATTTATATTACTAATATATATAATTTTAATTATAATACAAATTTAAAACCAAAATTAATCTAGAGATTCTTAACTTTCTAAACCTAGTTGCATCTATAATTCATTTTTGAAATTTTAATTTATTTAAATATTTTGATTTGTAATATTTATTAGTAGATTTAAAATAACTTTGAATCATTTTTTAATTGTTATAACCTTCTTTTGTCATTTATTGTTTTTTCACTGTTAAAGTACGGGTAACGGGTGCGGGTACGGTTACTTAGATACCCAGAGGGTACGGATAAGGGTACTAAAGTTGCTACCCACGAGGATATGGGTCCGAGTACGGGTAATTTTTTCAAACACGGGTACGGGAAAATGTACTATAGTACCCTACCCAAACCATATCTATTGTCATTCCTACAAGCAAGTACGCAGCATATATGGGGTAATGGTTAAACAGTAATGCTCAGTTGCGCTTGGAGAAATGATATTTTGACACCAATTTTGGACACCAACTTTTAAAACCACCAATTATGGTGAGTTTAGAAAAAAAAAATGATGAAAGATGAGAGAGAATTAATGAATAAATGTATGAAAAAAGTATAAAAATAGATTTTGGTGTCAAAATATGTAGCGCGACACCTACGCTATTGTAGTGCTACTGTAGCGTTTTTTTTATAAAAAAAAACATAAAAAACTCATTAACCAGATAATGAACTGAATTAACCAGCTATTTGTACCTGATTAACCAGATATTTGCACATACTTGACCAAAAATTTAATTTCTCAAAAAAACTTATTAACCAGATAATGAATTGAATTCACCAGATATTTGTACCTGATTAAACAGATATTTGCACATGCTTAACAAAAAAAACCTATTAACCAGATAATGAACTGAATTCATCAGATACTTGTAGGTGATTAACCATATATTTGCATATACTTAACCAAAAAATTTATTTCTCAAAAAAAACCCCATTAACCAGATAATGAACTGAATTAACTAGATATTTGTACCTGATTAACCAGATATTTGTACATGATTAACCAGATATTTGTACATAATTAACCAGATATTTGTACATATTCAATCAAAAAAAATCTAAAAAACTAACATTTAAAAAAAAACAATTAAAAAAATGATTTTTTTTTTTTAAAAAAGGCCCCACTACAATGTCGCTACAGTATCGCACAGTGCAGCACCTATGGTGTCGCGTATTTGTGTCAAAATTTTGTGTTGGATTAACATTTTTCTTAGGGAAAATATCTTGTAAAACATAATTGGGTTATGACTTATGAGTGTATTTCGAGGACTTTATGAATTGTATTTAGTCATGAGATCCTCATCTTGTGCTAATCTGGTTTCGTTAATAAAATTTCAATTTTGGTTTTCGAAGAGAAAAAAAAAAAGATTGCTGGTAAAATTAAGGCGTAAGTTTTGGGTATTTGAAACTTCAAAGTCAATAATATTTTTTTTTTTGACAATCAAAAAGTCAATAAATTGTTAATAGCAAGAGAAATCTAAAAGTCAATAAGTTGGATATGAACAACCTTGCGACTACATAAGTTCTGAGTCTCCTGACTTAGCATAATAATAATAAAATAAAAACAATGTTGAGTATATTTGGTTTACCAAATTCGTTAGTGTACAGTGAATAGTTTATAACGGATGGAAAAGTAGTCCCATTTAATAATCGTTTTTAAAATTAGCGTCTAGCTTTTTTTTTACTGGCGTATAACGTTTTTTCCATATCCTGAAGTAGTGTTTGATCTTATAACATATAGCTTGTATTTTATTTTCTATTTATATCCCTATTATCTTAATTAAATTCATCACTTATCATTAGCTAATAAAATAAAATATAAATCATTTAACACAGTATATAAATAAGAATTAATTTCACTATTTCGATTTAAATTTAAGAGAAAAAATAGAAAATATATTTTTATCTATAAAAAGAAAATTTATATAAAAATCATATCAATATATAAATTTATTTTTATTATTCCATTTTATTTATTAAAAATAATTAAAACTAAACTAATATTAAAATTAAAAATTAATATTTTAATTCTTTAAACAATAAGTAATTTAAAATAAATTAAAATGTTAACAGTGATAATTATTTTAAAATAAATAATATAAATAATTTATATATACATATAATATAATAATTTATATAAAAAAATGTAAAGATATCTTTTTATGTCATATTATATTTATCAACTAGTCTAACCGCTAGTTTTATCAAACACTTTAAATCAAATCCACCAGCTAATTCGTTATATGCTAGTTTTTACCAAACAGAGCCCTTATGTATCGTTTTTAAGCTTTGGTTAAAAAATTAAAAATAGAGATTTTACTTTGAATATTGATATCTCTCAAAGCAAATTTTTTATTTTTTAATTTCTTAGGGTGCGTTTGATTTGCCAAAAATTAAGGGACTAGACAGCACAAAAATAATTGTTCAATATTTGATTTGAAAGTGGTCATGGGAAATGACAAAAAAGGAGGTGAGGACGGGACAAAAACCCACAAATTTCTCTTTCCCTCCCTCTCCCCGCTTATGTATGTTTATATATTATCAAGTTTATATATATATATGTGTGTGTGTGTGTGTGTGTGTGTGTGTGTGTGGGTGTGGGTGTGGGTGTGGGTGTGTAAGGGTGAGGGTGTGTGTGTGTGTGTGTGTGTGTGTAATTTCTAATATTATATTACAGTATATATATATATATATATTATCACATAGTAACACGTTGCTGAAAAATAAGCTTTAGTTATGCTGGTTACTTTCGGAAAATAATATTTTATAACACTTTTCTTAATACCAAAAATGGTGAGATTTTTTTTTCTTTTTTAACTTAACATCCATCATCATACAACAACGTAATCAACATAACATAGATGTATATATCATCATATGCATCAGCAATTTTGTACAAACTATAAACTATACATGACCTTTATCAGAACAAGTCATTCTCAACATAACTAAGTAAAGAAATAAAAACATAACAGACACGTAGCGAATCGTCTATGACCATATAACAAAACATGGCTCTCAGTAGCCAGAATAGACTGACGAAGTCACTACCTTAAAAATGGAATCCAGCTACATCTTGTCAATATCTAGGGATACCCATTGGGAAGATCGTGGTGGTTAATCCCACTCCCCGTAGAAGTATCGGATGAAGAAACAACTGCACCCTCGTCTAGTGAATTCGTCGTCATCAAGAGGAATGTACTGGGGCACATCCTCTACTAACTCCTCCGAATCTATAACCATCTCCTCTAGAGGTGATGCCAGTGCTGCCTCAACTAGTGGTTGTGCCTCAAGCTCCCCCCGATCAACCAGGTGCTGCAATAGAAACCACATCAAAGGTAAGGATACCTCTATGGTCTCCATTGTACGATGCTTATGTTGTGGCCCTGTCACTATGGTGCCCTCAACCGTATGTATAACCCCGGTATATGTTACGATGTGGGATCCAGGGTTAATAACCCATGCGTTAACATTCTCAGCATCCTCAAAATGGAGGGAATGAACCCCCGTGTGTGCCAATGGGATCGCATGATCCATCTATACTTAGATAGAAATATACGCCATACAGAAGAGGAGCCAACAAATAAAAGTGCAAGGGTGAGAACCAATATATGGATTTTAAAACGATAACCATATGCACGACACTCAAATAACATTTAACATGTATATTCAACAATAAACAATTTATTTATCAAAGGGTTTCATACCCGGCAGTTGTCGTCGTTTTAAAAATAATGACACTTCTATATTCATCAACTAACTTTGGAACCTAATCTCCGGAGCTTCAACCACCAAATAAATGAGCTGATCAAGCTCTCGTTACCAAATAAGGTAGAATCGTTGCCAATATGGCAGGTTTTAAATTAACCATATCACTGCCCAAGACGAGGCAAAGTGGTTACTATTTATAGTATATAGTTTCGTAGTGATTTGTCCATCAAGGCAGTGATGCAAACGTCATGAATACTTGCCATCAAGAATTCAAGTCCTATGCGTAGGCACGTCTGCCCCAAAAATGCATGTAAAAAGTTTTGTTCACATCATATTCTTTGTGTTCATTCTTTACTTGTCGGAGCTCAAAGACTCACGACCAAATCAACGTTTTAAACTTTTAAGTTTAATCCATCATTCCAAAAATAACAGACTCCAAGTCAAAATGTGCAAATCATGAAATCTAGACCGATGCACCAGTCTTAGATACGTAGATTTTAGCTCACAAAAATAATACTCTTTTATAGGACATATAGTCCATAACTTCACCGTTGGGACATACCGTCCACAACGTTTAACACTAGAACTCCGACGTCTCGGCTTCTAGGTCCATTTTTCATCTTTAAAATCGTCTTCGTTCTGTGAAACACAAATCAAAACAAAATTTCCTCAACTTATTCAAGTTGTCGGAAATAACACCGTTGTTTACCGAAAATCCTTTTACATTGGAAATTCGTTTTAAAAAATCGTCATTAGGAGAATAAATTAGAATGTCGTCTATAAAGACAATGAAAAACTGATCTAGATAAGGACGAAAAATCCGATTCATGTAATCCATGAATATAGCAGGAGCATTCGTCACTCTGAATGGCATCACAAGATACACATAATGCCCATAGCGTGTTCGAAACGCTGTTTTCGGGATATCCTCTTCCTTCACACGAATTTGATGATAACCCGATCTTAAGTCTATCTTTGAGAAAATAGCCGCTCCACGTAATTGATCCATCAAGTCGTCTATCCTCGGAAGCGGATACTTGTTCTTGATCGTTACTTTGTTCAACTGACGAAAATCTACACATAAACGAGAAGTCTCGTCTTTCTTCCATACCAGTAAAACCGGAGCTCCCCACAGTGACACACTGGGTATAATATATTCTTTCCTCATCAGTTCCACCAATTGCCCTTTCAAGTCCTCTAGCTCTGATGGCGACATACGATATGGTGCCATGGATATCGCTCCAATGCCTGGTACCAGATCAGTTGCGAACTCTATGTTCCAAACAGGCGGTAGTCCAGGTACATCTTCAGGAAAAACTTCAAGAAACTCATTGACGACAGGTTTGGACTGTAAGTCTAACTCATTCTTAACGTCTAAGGAAAACAGTAACATGTATCCTTGAGCTCCCTCTTTCAAAGAAGCTTTTACTTGATTAGTAGACAAAAATCCAGAAATCTCATCCTTAGGAAAAATTAAGGTTTTATGGGCACGGTCTATAAGTATATGGTTAGAAGATAACCAATCCATGCCTAAAATTACATCTAACTGTATTAAAGGCAAGCAGATCAGATCAACAAGAAAATGTCTATCTTGAATAATAATAGAACAATTCAAGCATATAGAATTGACAGTAACTGGCTTAGCAGTTGGAGTTGAAACAATAAGATCATATGGTAATGAAGAAATAGGAAATTCCAACAGTTTCACACAATCCATCGAAATAAATGAATGCGTCGTACATGAATCGTAAAGTACAGTTAAGAGATTATCGTCAATGTTGCAATCACCCTGTACGAGATCATCGAAGTTCGAAGCTTCAGCGCCGCTCATAGTGTAAACTCTCCCCTTCACCGTCGGTTTATTGGTCCTGGTGTTGTTGACAGCAGATTCACGTCTTGGTGCTGGGCAATCCCTAGAGAAATGTCACCAATGATTGCAGTTGAAACATTTGACTCCACTAACTAGGCACTTATCCGCCATATGATTTGGATCCCCACACTTAAAGAATTTTCTAACTTGGCCTTGATTTTGATTCTTTTGGCCTCCACTTCCAGTTGTAGTAACATTTAGACGATTTTGTTACCGATTCTGGTTCTGGTTATTTCCTGGTGGTCAGAAATAATGCTTCCTCTGATCTTGTTTCCACTTTTGATTTTGGTTTTGATTCTGATACCGATTCTTGGATCAAGAAGGTCCTCCAGCATTCCCTCTATTCTCTCTTCCCTTCCTCATCTGCTCTGTCTTCCGGCTCATCTCAACTAGAGCTTAAAAATTCCTAAGTTGCAGTGGTAGCACATATTCTTTAATCTTGAACCTCAGACCTGCTTCAAACCTCTCACATTTCTAGTTTTCATTTGGTTGTGCTTGAAAGAAACGAAAATATTTGGCGACCGATTCGAACCTTGCTGTTTAGTCCCCCACAGTCAGATCCCGCTGGTATAATCGCAGAAATTCTTGTTCTTTCTCAATCCGAACACTCTCCGGAAAATACTTGTTAAGAAATTCGTTTTTGAACACATCCCAAGTAATTTCCTGATGATCATCTTCCATCAATTGTCGAGCACCTCTCCACCAGTACTCCGCCTCTCCTACCAGTAAGAATGTTGCATAAGAAACATTAACTCCTTCCGGGGTAAGAACGAGTTCAAAGATCTTCTCTAACTCTTGGATCCATAAATATGCTTTCTCAGGTTCAGCATCCCCGTGAATTTGTGAAGGATCCTGACGTCGGAACGTAGTCAAACATCTACCTTCCGCCGCTTGCTGAGTCTGAGCAGCCATAGCAGCTGTCTGCATAACAATAGCAGCCGCAATGTTATCCATTGCCCAAGCTTTATAATCTACTCCACCATCATAGTCCTCATTACCACGGCCACCCAAGGGACCACCTCTACGACCCCTTCCACGACCGCGTCCACGTGCTCGTCCACGTCCACGTCCACCTTCTGGTTCCAGTTCCAAAACTGATCTACAAGACCATATCAGTTAGAGCACAACCAGAAAATGAAACGCTTACTTACTTATTAACACCTTACTTCTAATAAGTAATTCCAAACAAATCTTAATCAGAGAACACATAACATCAACACAACAGACCTATTCCCTAAACATTCCCGAATGACTCGACCAGCTCTGATACCACAAATACGACTCCCTTTCTTGGGTCATCACGTAGTAACACGTTGCGGAAAAATAAACTTTATTTATCCTCGTTACTCTCGAAAAGTAATATTATATAACACTTTTCTTAACAGCAAAAATGGTGATAACTTTTTTTTTAACTTAACATCCAACATCATACAACAATGTAATCAACATAACATAGATGTATATATCATCATATGCATCAGCAGTTTTGTACAAACTATAAACTATACAGGGCCTTTATCAGAACAGGTCATTCTCAACATAACTAAGCAAAGAAATAAAAACATAACAGACACGTAGCGAATCGTCTATAACCATATAACAAAACATGGCTCTCAGTAGTCAGAATGGACTGACGAATTCACTACCCCAAAAATGGAATCCACCAACAGCTGGTCAATATCTAGTGATACCCATTGGGAAGACCAAGGTGGTCAATCTCACTCCCCGTAGAAGTATCGGATGAAGACACAACTGCACCCTCGTCTGGTGAATCATCGTCGTCATCAAGAGGAATGTACTCGGGCACATCCTCTACAAACTCCTCAGGATCCTCCTCCGGATCTATAACCATCTCCTCTGGAGGTGATGCCGGTGCCGCCTCAGGTAGTGGCTATGCCTCAAGCTCCCCCTGATCAACCAGGTGCTGTAGTAGAAACCACATCGAAGGTAAGGATACCTCTATGGTCTCCATCGTATGATGCTCACGCTGTGGCCCTGCCGCTATAGTGCCCTATACCGTATGTATAACCCCGGTATATGTTATGGTGTGGGCTCCTCGGTTAATAACCCACGCGTTAACATTCTCAACATTCTCAAAATGGAGGGAACGAACCCCCGTGTATCCTAATGGGGTCACATGATCCATCTATACTCAGATAGAAATATACGCCATACAGAAGAGGAACCAACAAATAAACGTGCAAGGGTGAGAACCAATATATGGATTTTACAACGATAACCATATAGTTGAGAGGGATCCTGATATTGTGTAGGTATGGGACTATACAATTGAGGTTATATGAAATGATTTGTATTACCTATACCAACATGATGCATCTTATTTTCGGGAGCCCATCACTAAAGAACTCCATAGTTAAGCGTGCTTGACTTGGAGCAATTCTGACATGGGTGACCTTCTGGGAAGTTTTCCCTGGAAGCGTGTGAGCAACGACAAAGCACGCTGAAAAGGCCTGTGTTGGTCTGTGGGGTTAATCGTCAATCCATAGAGCAGCTAGGGATGTTAAATCTGTCATCTTGGTCGCTCCGGATAGTTCACCTCAACCTCGTGTGGCAATTGCTCAAACAACTATTGCAACTATTCACACGGCCCCTCTGTGATAACCACTTAAACAGCTATTGGAGTTGTACGCAGATACACCCCTTGTGCAACAACCACTCAAACGGCTGTTGCATTTATGCACAAGTATTATCCAACCTCGTATGATAGCCATTCAAACTGCTTTTCGCAGCTAGATGTAACACCCCCCCAAGGGCTTTACTTTGTAACCCGTACAGAAATAAATTAAAAAGTTATTTGCAGGTTGCTTCCGGAATATCAACTTACTTCAGGTCAGAAAACTCGGGTGTAAAAAATTTTGTTCTGCGAGAACACTCTGTAAAACCAAGATACATACATGAGACAGTATAATCATATTGTACATCTCCTCACACGAGGAAATACTCACATTCACAACAAGAACCTTCACGACCTATACAGTTTTCTCAAAGAGTTTCCATTTTCAAAAAGAGAAAATTATACCAAAAGTTAACTTACAACACCCCATTTAACTACCTTTTTAAATATACAACCCAACCAATACTCCTAAGCTGGCCACTCTATGAAAAACCAAATGGAAGAACTCTGTAGTTCTCACCACTATTACCGACCTCTTCAAGGATCAAGATTATTATCCCCGATTGAAGTTAAGACATCTTCCGCACCATCTACTGCCAGTACCAAGGTACAACGGTAAAAACGAGTAAAACCTGATATATTGTTGCAGTTATGCACAAGTATTATCCGACCTCGTATGATAGCCACTCAAACGGCTTATCGCAGCTAGCTGTAACACCCCCCTTGGGCTTTACTTTGTAACCGATGCAGAAATAAATTAAAAATTTATTTGCTGGTTGCTTCCGAAAAATTAACTTACTTTAGGTCAGAAAACTCGGGTGTAAAAAATTTTGTTCTGCGAGAACGCTCTATAAAACCAAGATACATACATGAGACAGTATAATCATATTGTCCATCTCTTCACACGAGGAAATACTCACATTCACAACAAGAACCTTCATGACCTATACAGTTTTCGCAAAGAGTTTCCATTTTCAAAAAGAGAAAATTATACCAAAAGTTAACTTACAACACCACATTTAACTACCTTTTTAAATATACAACCCAACCAATACTCTTAAGCTGGTCACTCTATGAAACACCAAATGGAAGAACTTTGTAGTTCTCACCACTATTACCGACCTTTTCAAGGATCAAGATTATTATCCCTGATTGATGTAAAGACATCCTCCGCACCATCTACTGCCAGTACCAAGGCACAACGGAAAATACGAGTAAAACCTGATATATTGTTGCAGTTATGCACAAGTATTATTCAACCTCGTATGATAGCCACTCAAACGGCTTATCGCAGCTAGCTGTAACACCCCCCTTGGGCTTTACTTTGTAACCCGTGCATAAATAAATTAAAAAGTTATTTGCTGGTTCCTTCCGAAAAATTATCTTACTTTAGGTTAGAAAACTTGGGTGTGAAAAATTTTGTTCTGCGAGAATGCTCTGTAAAACCAAGATACATACACGAGACAGTATAATCATATTGTACATCTCCTCACACGAGGAAATACTCACATTCACAACAATAACCTTCACGACTTATACAATTTTCTCAAAGAGATTCCATTTTAAAAAAGAGAAAATTATACCAAAAGTTAACTTACAACACCACATTTAACTACCTTTTTAAATATACAACCCAACAAATACTCCTAATTCGGTCACTCTATGAAACACCAAATGGAAGAACTTTGTAGTTCTCACCACTATTACCGACCTCTTCAAGGATCAAGATTATTATCCCCGATTGAAGTTAAGACATCCTCCGCACCATCTATTGCCGGTACCAAGGTACAACGGCAAAAACGAGTAAAACCTGATATATTGTTGCAGTTATACACAAGTATTATTCGACCTCGCATGATAGCCACTCAAATGGCTTATCGCAGCTAGCTGTAACACCCCCCTTGGGCTTTACTTTGTAACCCGTACAAAAATAAATTAAAAAGTTATTTGCTGGTTGCTTCCGAAAAATTAACTTACTTTAGGTCAGAAAACTCGGGTGTAAAAAATTTTGTTCTGCGAGAACTCTCTGTAAAACCAAGATACATACATGAGACAGTATAATCATATTGTACATCTCCTCACACGAGGAAATACTCACATTCACAACAAGAACCTTCACGACCTACACAATTTTCTCAAAGAATTTCCATTTTCAAAAAGAGAAAATTATACCAAAAGTTAACTTATAACACCACATTTAACTACCTTTTTAAATATACAACCCAACCAATACTCCTAAGCTGGTCACTCTATGAAACACCAAATGGAAGAACTCTATAGTTCTCACCACTATTACCGACCTCTTTAAGGATCAAGATTATTATCCCCGATTGAAGTTAAGACATCCTCCGCACCATCTACTTCCAGTACCAAGGTACAACAACAAAAACGAGTAAAACCTGATACATTGTTACAGTTATGCACAAGTATTATCCGACCTCGTATGATAGCCACTCAAACGGCTTCTCGCAGCTAGCTGTAACACCCCCCTTGGGCTTTACTTTGTAACCAGTGCAGAAATAAATTAAAAAGTTATTTGTTGGTTGCTTCCGGAAAATTAACTTACTTTAGGTCAGAAAACTCGGGTGTAAAAAATTTTGTTCTGCGAGAACTCTCTGTAAAACCAAAATACATACATGAGACAGTATAATCATATTGTACATCTCCTCACATGAGGAAATACTCACATTCACAACAAGAACCTTCACGACCTACACAGTTTTCTCAAAGAGTTTCCATTTTCAAAAAGAGAAAATTATACCCAAAGTTAACTTATAACACCACATTTAACTACCTTTATAAATATACAACCCAATCAATACTCCTAAGCTGGTCACTCTATGAAACACCAAATGGAAGCACTCTATAGTTCTCACCACTATTACTGACCTCTTCAAGGATCAAGATTATTATCCCCGATTGAAGTTAAGACATCCTCCGCACCATCTACTGCCAGTACCAAGGTACAACAGCAAAAACGAGTAAAACCTGATACATTGTTACAGTTATGCACAAGTATTATCCGACCTCGTATGATAGCCACTCAAACGGCTTCTCGCAGCTAGCTGTAACACCCCCCTTGGGCTTTACTTTGTAACCAGTGCAGAAATAAATTAAAAAGTTATTTGTTGGTTGCTTCCGTAAAATTAACTTACTTTAGGTCAGAAAACTCGGGTGTAAAAAATTTTGTTCTGCGAGAACTCTCTGTAAAACCAAGATACATACATGAGACAGTATAATCATATTGTACATTTCCTCACACGATGAAATACTCACATTCACAACAAGAACCTTCAAGACCTACACAATTTTCTCAAAGAGTTTCCATTTTCAAAAAGAGAAAATTATACCAAAAGTTAACTTATAACACCACATTTAACTACCTTTTTAAATATACAACCCAACCAATACTCCTAAGCTGGTCACTCTATGAAACACCAAATGGAAGAACTCTATAGTTCTCACCACTATTACTGACCTCTTCAAGGATCAATATTATTATCTCCGATTGAAGTTAAGACATCCTCCGCACCATCTACTGCCAGTACCAAGGTACAACGGTAAAAACAAGTAAAACCTGATATATTGTAAGGGTGAAACATCAATATATGGATATAAGTACGATAACTACATGTGTGACACACCAAAACAGGATATAGACATATATAGTGATAACAACATAAATTTCTCCGAAATCAAAAGTAATTTACCAATGGGTTCCACATTGGAACAGTCAATATCATTCCCAAAAGATTAATGACATTTCACAGATAATCATCTAATCTTTATACCTAATCTCCCGGAGATTCCAAAGTCATGTAAAATGTGCTGATCAGACTCTCAAATGGCATATTGTCCAAACTCTTGGTGCAATGGTCAACAACATAATGTCACATTATCCGAACTCCCGGCACAATGGTCAACAAAACAAATGGCACATCTTCCAAACATCCCGGCACGATGGTCAACAAATCAAATGGCACATCGTCCATTAAGGCACAATGGTCAACTCTAAATGGCACATTGACCATTAAGGCACGATGCTCAACTCTGAAACATGAATATCATTATGATACCATGACTAACAAATACGAAACATGAATAACATAGAGATACCAAGATACACTGTAACATGATTATCTTCAAGATTTCATGACTAACTATAACATGAATATTATCAAGATATCATGACTAACAAATACATCGAGGCCTGAATGACCTAAAGATGCCATAATTAAAACATACACTGAAACATGAATATCATCAGGATATCATGACTAACAAATCAACTATAAATATAGCGTTGGGTAAAACTTGTTTACAAAACCCCTTTCTGTTGTAACTCGTTTATAAAATATCAAACCATATTTAAATTCATTTTCTTTTGGAAACTCTTTTTCCCGAAATAACGTCAAATCTTCGTAAAATCATTTCTACTATAACTTCCTTCATCAAATCGCTAAGAAACTCATTTTCGTTCAAAAATCAATAATTTGAACTTGGGAACCTCATTTGAGACAAATTCTCAATATTACCCATTTTAAGAATACTTTACAAATATTGATGGAATTGTCCGTCGTTTGCCATTTCAAACGTTTTTAGGTCAAAAGATGACTTTTGTCGTAAACCAATTTTTCCAACACTATAATAAAATTATTTTTGAAACTTTTTCTCTTAAAACAAAATTTTCTAATATTTAGAAATTCCTTATGTGAAAATTAGCAGTGCTAAAATATTTTCACCGTTACGTCCTCACCGTGACTCTTAAAACGCTCTTTCGCCGTTAATTCATTAAAATAATAGTATTTTTCACTTTTTTCCATTTTTTTACCAAATAATAAATTAAGTAATAATATATTACTATTTCCACTGAATTAAACTTATTAATTCATAAAAAGCTTTTAAATGCTTTTAACCTCATATTTAATTAAGCTCCGACGACTGTCAGGCTTTCCAATCCACAATCCACATCAATAATAAATTCATGTCAACAATTCATCACAATATTATAGTAATTAACCCAGACAGATCCTACATCAAAGCACTATAATACATAACTGCAAATAACTAACCACATATAAAATCACAGCTCAACACAAAGCTAAACAACCACCATGAATCTCAACAAAATATTGCAAATAATACATCAATCACACATAATTATCGGGAAAAATCCCTCAGGTAAGCTCCCCTTACCTCTTGAAGATCTTTCTTGACAGCACTCGTACACGATTCACACACAATCTCCTTCAACAAACCAGATAACATAATTATCAATAAAAAACAAGCAAATAAAACCACCTATCCCCTATAGGTAAGTCACGACCATGCTAGGGTTTGGTGAATAAAATTTTCTAAAATTGCTTAAGTCTTTGGATTAATGATCCTTAATACTTAAGACGTAGGATTAATGGTTTAACATAAGAATTGAAATCAAATACTCCAATTCCTTTATAACTCAGTTTTGCCCCTTAATAGAAACATGAGATAGGGATTTTATTTGAACACAACAGCTTGGATTCAACATACTCACATACTAGAAAGATGATATACAAGTTCACTTTCTAAGAAAATAAGTAAAACCTCCTTCACCCACACAAGTAGGGTTCGGCCTTGGAGGGTTACATGGGGAGAAAAAATTGGTTTGCATCAATCTCTTGATTATGATAGTAGAGATGATAACTAACTCATAGAAATTGGTTTCATATTTTTAGGATTTTTCTATGATTTTCTAGAGAATTTCAAACTTCCTAGATGTAGAAATTGGAAAGATGATTAAGGCCTTAAAACAAGAAAGTAATTGAAGAACATGATGCTTAATGATGATGAGGAACAAATATTACCTCTTGGAATTGAGAAATGGGCAAAGAATTCAACACTTTCTTCACAAAATCAAGCTATGTAACTTAGGAGTTTTAATGGAAAAATGGCAAAGTTGACGAAGAAGATGAAGATGGCCTTTTATAGAAGTGAAATGGGCTCACTTGGAGGGGTTTGGTCGTGCCAACTAGGGGCAAAAGGGTCCAAGAATGAATTTTGAGGGACAAAATGGGAATCTTACATAATGGCATTTTGGTGATAAAATAACAACTTAGGGACATTATAGTAATTTCACCTCAAAAGCAATCATGCCACTTGTGAGTCACCTATATGACTCACCCTTATGAGTCATCACTCATCTTCATCCATTGAATGTCGGATTTTGTCTCTGCACGTCCGTTCTCGACTCCATCGATTACTCGATTAGGGTTTCTTTCTATTTTTCGTTCGAAATTTTTTTCAAAATAACCAAACTTGTTGGAAATATGTTTTAAACATAAACCATTTCGTTCATGAGTCAAAATTAGATTTTCTAATCATTAAAATCATACTGTCAATGAAAACACCGACTGTTTTCCGTCTGAACTTTTACCGAAATTCATCCGATTAAACATAATATTTCATTTCTGATCAGAAATCTGGAATGTAGAATTCTTCACGGACAAAGTATTAAAAAAAAACTACAAATTTCAGTTTCGGGTCAAATTAGGGTTTTCTGCCGGTAAAAAATTATACCGTCAGTAAAAACGCAGACCGGTTTCCGTCTGAGTTTTGAACCCGAAATTTCACCGTATACTTATAAAAATAAGTATAATATGAATATGACTTTGATTTTCCCAAAATAATTTTCTAATTTTCAGATAAAATATAAACGTTTATTTATATTCATACCGATCTTAGAAAGTAGAAAAATCGGGGTGTTACACTAGCCATACGGCCCCTTGTGGCAACTATCCAACTTTTGTTGTAGTCGTTCACAATAATCAACCTCATATTAGTAACTATTCAAACAGCAATTGCAACTACCCACAAGGTTGACCAACGATGTGCACGATATGTGTATGCATCCATCACCACATGATTTCATACAACTTTTACATCTAACACCTCGATATTACCACAGGATCATATTTTCCTACTTAAGTTATTAACTTAATCTTATAACAAACATCTCCAAATTCAATCATGATCACAACCATCAATCTACCACAGCACACATATGATCTTGTGATCAACAAAATAATATAGAACTACCGCATGCATACTAAACATCATCTAACTATAGTATACTCTTATAAGCATGTTATCACAAAAACATGTTATTATCTGAGCATATTATTCATATACAAACACAACAAACATATACCAACTATCAACGGGGTTTGAGAATCCCCACACATGTTAATGGTCATATTCTATGCCCATTTTCCCGTTAATTGAGGTTTCTTCCCCCTCACTTGATAGAGATTAAACGCGACACCTGAACTAACGAACTGCCTTGACCCTCAATCACTGTCAATCTCGATCCCACCTATGCACATTCCCAAATCTGCCATCATCCACACCAATATGGCCACCAATCCATTTTTCGTTCAGAGCATACATACGGGTACCACGGTTCGTCGGAAACACAGAAAAATACCAAAACAATATCAGAGACCACGACGACTACGAATACGAATCTAAAACCAGAATTCACATAGGGATACCTCTGCTGCCTCTACGCTCCCTTAAAGTAAAGAATTAGCTTTCCACGATAACGGCAAAATCCTCGCTTATTCGACAACCTGAACTACCACCGAACATCATAAACACGCTTAGAATAATATTAAAGATAAGAGTCTAAGAAAACCGAACTAAGCACGTCGATGAAACTATGACATACCTTCATCAATTCTAGAAATCAACTATCGAAACTTGTAGGATTAGAAACAACGAACACGACGGTATGATTGGTTTTTGATTTGGATACTCGGATTACTCGAACGAAGCTCCGAAAACTCAACAATGTCCCTCTGCCTGAAACCATGGGAGAAGAGCTCATAAATTTGTCCAAATACTTCAAATGAACAAGAAAACAAGTCCTTTTATAGACTCTCAGAATGCTTGAGCGTTCAGATTCCAACGCTTGAGTGTGCTGACGCTTCAGTGTGACCGTTTCCATGTTTGAGCGCTCCGTCTCCAACGCACTGCTTCGCACCGCTTCCACCTCTTCCACGCTTGAGTGTTGGGAAACCCACGCTTGAGCGTGCCAACGCTTGAACATTGGGTTTTCCACGCTTGAGCATGCTCTGCTGATTAGGACCCATTTTATCGCGTTTTCATGCGTTTCTTCACGTTCTGAGTTCGTTCCAAGGTCAAATCTCATCTAATTTGAACCACAACTTCCTCATAATATAAGAAACATTATCTAATTCTTAAACATACTCAATTCATATCTTAATCACTTACTTGAAGAACAGGATGTTACAAGCCTCCTCGAGTTTTAATCAATTTCCTTGATAAAATTTAAGGAGCTACTTTCTAATAGAAAATTATTATGTTAGTGAGTTGTTAATTTTAGTATTTTGATTATTTAAGAAAAGCTAGTGTGGTTAGTCAATTATTGATCTATTTTTATCTTGTGAAAAAATTCAACACTGTCCAACAGTCCAAGGCTTGCACTAAGCATAGTTGGACATCAATGTTTGCATTTTATCTTGTTGGTAATGAATTTTTCTTTTGTTGCTGCTACTTTGTGCAGAGTACTTCCTCATGCCTCTATTCAGATGAGGATGCAATCGTATTGTTGGCTTAAGAAATGTTGCTGCCTTTATCACATGCTAGCCTTATATATGATTGTACTATTAGTTTAAATTGATAAGTATTAAATGAATATGCCTATAAATATCAATATACACTTGTAAATATTGAAGAGACTTTCTTACTATAGCACAATAGTATATGGACAAGTGTCAATTTGTGGATTTTTACATTTGTTTCTTTTTTTCTTTTCTTTTTTTCATTCTACGATGGCATTTAATGTTTTTAGACGGTGGGGGAAAAGGGGGCACATGTTTTAGGTTAATTTTTTTTTCTCAGAAGAGAAAAAGAGATTGGACTTTGGAGTGTCGGACACGGTTGGTTGCTGCAGTCCACCTACTGCTTTGATTTACTTCTCTAGAAAGAAAATATGCACTGTTTCTCCTCTCTCTTCATACACGCTAGCCTCATTTTACTCTTCCCCCTCACTTCCCTCTCCCCTCGAACGACTACCCGCCCACGCCACCACTACACCGCCTCGGACTCCAGCTACCATTAGGTGCAGCGGATTGCCAGGCTTGTAGTGCGTGGTGAACTTGCAGTGATGAGGTGGGAGGTGCGGTGGTGCTCGTAGGGTCTATGAACCTCTCTGATTTTGATTACATTTTCTAGGGTTTCTTATTGGGGGTATTATGTGCGATTGCGGATGATATTTTGAAACAGATTGAAAGTCGAGGGAGCTAATGCCGGAAAACATGGGGAAGAGTTATCTGGAGCTTTATGGGGTTGAGAAAGCAGTAGAGATGGTTGAGGAGCTTAGAGCAAAGGTGAAGGAACAATAGGATGGATTTGAGAAGTACGGGTAGCGAGTTTTTCCTCTCTACGGTTTTTTGGATTATGCTATTGATAGAAGTTTGTGTTGATGACATGATATACTCCCTTGAAGCTTCTCATAAAAGTTTTGTTTTTGAAAACTTCTATTACTTACTATCTAATGGCTTCCTATAAAATCTTTTTCCTAAAGCCTTTGGTGCTCTTCTTCCTCACTGGATGGTGCTTCAAATCACAAAGTGTACAAAAAGAGATGTCATCTTGATTGAGATCTGGGACAAAGGTTTCATCATCATCTTTCATAACAAGGAAGTAGGAACAAAGGCTCCATGTGGGCATTTTTCTTGAAGGGATCCAGGTACATCCTCTTAATGGAGGTCCTAAGCATCTTCCTTTCCACCCTTCTAATAAACGTCATCATAATCTCATCAGTAATAAACCCATAATTTAGCTTGGGAACTGAATTCAATTTGATTATTTTTCTCTACAACATGGATATAAAACTTTGCATTCTATTTTAGTTCACTTAAGGTTTCTAACTAACATTCAATGATGATGGATTGTAGTTTTATAAAGTGAAAGCATTTAAGTCCAAGTTGCAACCTATTGTACCATGTAACTGCATTAATTAGATAAAGTGTCTATCATATACCTATGGGTGAATTAGATCAATATATATTGTGGACATCAATTTGCTTCTCGTAAAGATTATGTATTTCCTATACTACTTGACTAACTGATATCATTTATTGTCATGGTTGCTTAATACTTCAATGAATTCTTACATTTTGATATGTTTAATTCCTTGGCATGGTACTCATAATGACAAGAGCGGATAATGAAGTGGGGTCATTAATTCAATGACTTGGCCACTGAAAATAGAGGTAGAGTTTACTGCTGAGAATGAGAAATGGGAAATGTCTATTTATATTGCTTGAAAACAAGATTGATATTGATTGTGAAAATAGTCGAGTGGTAGGAAGATATTATTACAATTTATACTTCTAAACTTCCTTATCTGTTGCATAAATGTCTTGTACTGGCCGAGGTTACTAACCCGGTCACCGAGCTCAAGTACCCGGCCCAGTCCGGAAATTAAAGATAATAAATCAAAGATCACTTAATTAAAGAAATAAGATATCGATATTAAATCCTGATATTATCTAAAATAACCTTATCTGGTTAAAAGAGATAATATCCCTTAAATTAAGGAATCATATCTCAAAAGAGATATTAAGAGATAAATCAAATCTCTAAGAGATATTAAGAGATAAATCGAATCTCTAAGAGATAGGGAAATCCTATTATAAAAGGAGAAGTACCCCTCATAAGAAAGACACTTTTCACTGAATCCCGGTAACTCTCCCTTAAGCGTATTAGAGGAACTAGCATCGACCAAGAGACTCTCAAACAGTCCTTGTTCCCTAGTACTCATCCGATACAAAATTAGGGGATCGAGATCACCGTCCCACCAAGGGTTGAACTTAGAACTACGTTTGGCTTTGATTCCCATTGGGATACGTAGGACCAGAACATCAGATTCTGTCAAGCCAAAGTCTAAAACAACCCCCATTGTCCACTCTTGGTATGACGTTCTACGGCGAGATTCCGGCAAATCGGATCTCGGCAGGAACATTTTGGCGCCCACCGTGGGGCCAGGTAAAAGTCTTCCCCTGGCCACACATTCCAATAACTGTACAGCGAAAATGACGACGGAGCCATCGGAAATTTACCGTCCCTCCACTCTCTCTCCCAAACCCTGACCGACCACAGAAGCGGCATCTTCGCCGTCAAACTCTCCTCCAACGGTCGCCTCCTTGCCTCACCCTCGGCTGACAAGACCCTCCGCACCTACGCCTTCACCAACTCCGACTCCGATTCAAACAGCTTGAGCCTCTCCCCAATGCAAGAGTACTCCAGCCACGAGCAAGGCGTTTCCGATCTGGCCTTCTCCTCCGACTCCCGCTTCCTCGTGTCCACCTCCGACGACAAGACCCTCCGCGTCTGGGACGTCCCCACAGGGTCCCTTATAAAGACCCTCACGGGCCACACAAACTACGTGTTCTGCGTGAACTTCAACCCTCAGTCGAACGTCATCGTTTCGGGTTCGTTCGACGAGACGGTTAGGCTGTGGGATGTGAAGTCTGGGAAGTGCTTGAAGTTTCTTCCTGCTCGCTCGTATCCTATGACGGCCGTTGATTTCAATCACGAGGGTTCTCTGATTGTTTCGAGTAGCTACGATGGGTTGTGTAGGATTTGGGATGCCTCCACTGGACATTGTATCAAGACTTTGATTGATGATGAGAATCCTCCTGTTTCATTTGTCAAGTTTTCCCCCAATGGTAAGTTCATTCTCGTTGGCACCTTGGACAACAATCTGGAGCAGCTGTGAAATCTTCATAAACAAGGGGAAGACAGAGCAATTCAGATTCTTAGGAGATAGAAGAGCACATCGAGTGCTTGACAAAAAGATCAGGGTCAATGGACCATAGGAGGGCCATCCAATGTCATTATTTTTCTCGGAGAGCTGAAGAAGATATCTCGAATAACTGAAGAAGATATCTTACAGAGCTCGGCCGGCACAGCTCGATCTAGGAGAGCTCGACCATAGTAGCTTGAGGGAATGCCTAGATCAGAGGCCGCAAAATGCCCAGGTGATATTGTTCCTTAAATTTAGTTTAAAACTAATATGATTTGGTATATTTTGCTCCACGCCTTTAATGTTGTGTTATGTAGCATCATATCATGTTATTTATATGAGCAAAGTGATGCTCGGCTGATACCACTCCCAGAGTCACAAAATTTGCGATTACAAAGTGGCTGAAGCTCCGGCTCCCTTGGAAAACTCACACTCAGCCCCGGCTCCCGAAAAGTCGAGCCAAAACTCCCTCTCAAAGTTCCACTAAAAAGGAAGACGAGTCAAAGCTCCTCAAATTAAAACCATGGAAGCCGAGTTATACTCCCTCTATAAAAATCATAGAGATCGAGCTCTCCCTTGGAAAATAAAATTCTATCGGCCCCAGCACTCAGACACCACATTAAATCCTAAAGAGGCCCCCGAGCCTATAAAGGTGCTTAAATCCTAAAGAGGTCGTCCGAAGCCTATAAAGGTGCTAAATCCTAAAGAGGCCATCCGAAGCCTATAAAGGTGCTAAATCCTGAAGAGGTCGTCCGAAGCCTATAAAGGTGCTTAAATCCTGAAGAGGCCGTCCGAAGCCTATAAAGGTGCTAAATCCTAAAGAGGCCATCCGAAGCCTATAAAGGTGCTAAATCCTAAAGAGGCCGTCCGAAGCCTATAAAGGTGCTTAAATCCTAAAGAGGCCATCCGAAGCCTATAAAGGTGCTAAATCCTAAAGAGGTCGTCCGAAGCCTATAAAGGTGCTTAAATCCTAAAGAGGTGACCGAGTTAAAATCGACCGAGCCGTCGTCGAAACACCGGACCTAGAGGCAAGTGCCTAAAGAGGTGACCGAGTTAAAATCGACCGAGTCGCCGTCGAAACGCCGGACCTAAAGAGGCAAGTGCCTAAAGAGGTGACCGAGTTAAAATCAACCGAGCCGCCGTCGAAACGCCCGACCTAAAGAGGCAAGTGCCTAACAAGTTGATCGAGTTAAAATTGACTGAGCTGCCGTCGAAACGCCGGACCTAAAGAGGTGACCGAGCTAAAATCGACCGAGCTGCCGTCGAAACGCCGGACCTAAAGAGGCAAGTGCCGAAAGAGGTGACCGAGCTAAAGTCGACCGAGTTGATGTCGAAATGCCAAGTCTACAACGGTAAAAACACCTTATCACCTGAAAAGGTATTTCAAGACCTAAGAAGGTGGGTAAGAACCTACAGGTATATCAAATTCTGACTATTTCGACTAAATCGTGTAACACAATGAAACTAAACAAGTACTAACTTAGAAAAATAGTTGCAAAAAGTAAGGTGCATGTCGGTCCATCAATAACCATGGGCCAAGCCCAGAATACATAAAATTTCAAAATCAAAGGGGCATCGCCCAAAAAACAACGTGTCTCCTAATCTACTAATACAAATTCATGAGTCAAGGTCATCCTCGGCATTTGGAGGGAGGGTAGCAGACTGGCCAGGTAGGCCCACTTCACCTTCACCTTCGGGTCCCTCCTTGGCCACTTTCCCGTCGCCCTCTTCCCCTAGAGATACGGCCTCCTCATCCTCCAGCTCGGACAACGGAACTAGGATTCCATCTCGGTTAAAATCCTTGTCCACGTCAGCACAGGAGAAGTCAGTATTCGGATTGAAATGCCGAAGCTTCTTCACGGCTCGGAAAAAGCCATTAACATGCTCCCTCATGATAGAATCCTCGGCTTCAGCCAGATCAGAACGGAGCCTGAGATTCTCCTCATTCTCGGATTCCAGCAACTTTCGCAACTCAAGACTGGCTTCCTTTTCGGCTTGAAGCCCTTCCACAACCTTCGAAAGGTTGATCCGGTCGGTTCTTTCCATTCCCAGCTCGGCCATAAGGGTGGATTTGCCTTTTTGCACGAGCTTGAAGCCATTTCCACGAGCTTGCTCTTCAC
Organism: Sophora flavescens; assembly: GCA_030762895.1. Taxonomy (NCBI): domain Eukaryota; kingdom Viridiplantae; phylum Streptophyta; class Magnoliopsida; order Fabales; family Fabaceae; genus Sophora; species Sophora flavescens. Next base: position 218,111,756 of record CM061062.1, read on the forward strand.
ACTTTGCCATGGCTTTTTCAAGCTCATCCCCAGTGCGCAAAGTTCGGGCAAGCTTCCGCCTTCATAAATTTCATTATTAGAAAGCTCATGGCTCGAAAAACAGGTAATGGAGGAGACTCAGAAGAGCGTAAGCGACCGCAGCTTTCCTGCTCGCATCATGGCCCAATTCTAGTAAAAGCCGAGCATATGCTGGCTTAACAACTAGAGAACCCACTATAGGGCCAGAGTTAAAATTGTCCAGCTAAGAACAAAGGGCAGAAGCCCAGAAAGTCGAGGTCGAGCATTGCTCCCTCGCACTACGCACCGGAAAAAGTCGAAGTCGAGCAATGTTTCCCTCCTCGCAATAAAAATCCTAGGCCAATGGTCGCGCTGTCGCGCACGCGCCAAAAAGAACGAGCGGTTTATAAAAATGTAGTTTAGGGCGACAACTCAGATGTCGTCTCACAAGGACTCTTGAAGTGTTATTTATCACAAAAATCAGTTTTTTGGGGGGGTTTGGATTAGAATGCAATTAAGGAAAACAAAGCAATAAACAGAGAAGTTTAAGAGATTAACAAATAAACTAAAGCGATTAACCTACTGTTCTTGATTTCCCAACTATTATTGGTTCATGTAAATTCCAAGCCCTAAGCAGATTCTAATCCCCTTTCAGTTGTAGCAACAATTAACAAACGAAATTGCTACTACGGATATATGTTCCTATTCACGAATTAAACAAACGGGGTTAAGCCCTCATGAACTAAATGAACATGAATGAACACACGCGAATTAAACAAACGCCATTAAGTATAGGAACATAACATCACTGAAATGAATCAACACAACACTATACACTCCTGAATTAAACAAACAGAAATGTATAACATAGTATTGAAAAGGGAAAAGCATACAAAACAGGAATTACAAGAACCTCAAGTATGATGGAAATCAATTACAGTAGATTAATCTAGAAAATCAGTTCTCCATGAAAAAAACGAAACACACAAAAATATGGAAAAAACTAGGGAGAAGCAAAAGTTCTTTCAATTTGCCCAGAACAACCTTTTATACTATTCAGAAACTAAGCCCACTCGCGAGGTGAATATTGTGAAGAGTCGGCAACGTTTGGTCTTCTCGCGGGGCGAAGTACTACTCGCGTGGCGAGGAATGGAACAGTCATGGCTTCTGGTCTTCAGTCTCACGAGGCGAGACATGTATCCGCGAGGCGACACGGAACGGGTTGCATTTCTCTGGAACAGTCAGCTTTCAGGGTCGCGAGGCGAGGTGTTGTTCGCGGGGCGAACCAGAGAGGATGACATTTTTACTGTTCTGTTGGCTGATAAGCCTTCGGCTTATCTAGTTTTATAACTAGATGGACCGTAGTTTTTGTGCAAATTATTCGAGTTCAATCTCGTTTTCGCCCAAATTTGCCTTGTTTTGTTCCTAAGTTGGACTTTGACTCGTTTTGCGTATTTTGTGTAGTTTTTAGCTTATTTTGAATAGAATTACGCTTGTGGGTGCTTTTGTTGTTTCAGGTTAAATAAGTGAAGCTCCGGGAGTCAAGGAAAGTCAAGAAGCAGTGGAAAAAGCACTTCTGGAGACACTCGCCCCGCGAGTGTATGCTCGCCTCGCGAGACTGAAAGTCAACAAAGCAGCAAAAGTCATCATTTCTGGATCGCCACGCGAGACTCTTCTCGCCCCGCGAATCATGAAGACCTGCAAGACAGAGACCATCACGGCCAAGCCGTGATGAAGACCACGCCCGTAAACAGTTTAAGGTTTGAAGTCTCGCCCCGCGAGAAGTATCTCGCCCCGCGAGAGTTTGAAGACCCTGGAAGTCAGAGACCATCACGGCCCAGCCGTGATGAAGGTCACAGCCTAGAATTGAAGACTCGCCTCGCGAACACACTTTCGCCTCGCGAGAGTTCAAATTGAAAGCGCGCCAATTTTAATTCTCACCTCGCGAGAGGCTACTCGCCTCGCAAACAAGCGCAGATCAGGAATCCTATTTAAAGGCTGTTGCAGATCAGATTGGGGATCCAACTTTAGGAGGCTGTAGGGCTTTTGGAGGGCCGCGAATCCTAGTAGTTTTCCACTGTTTAGAGTAGCGTTTAGGGTAATTTCTTTTCTCTTTGGAGCTGCGTCTCCCTTTTTCTTATGGAGATTATGTCCGATTGTTTGTCTATGAGCATGAGGAACTAATCCCCCCGTCCGAGGGAACGATGAAGCCACCCATGGCGATGTAAATTCGATATGATGTATGTCTTTCTCCTTTAATTCAATTCTTGTTTTCCGATTCTGATTTGATTGCATTGATCATATGTTTTGCGTGATTGATTTGTTAAACGTGTTTGAGGCCGAACGGCGATTCGCGTTTTAGAACTTGAATCGGGATCACTAATCGAATATTGCACGAGAGTGCGTAGGAGATTAGTCGTAGGGAACAAGAATTAATCAAATTCGAGATTAGGATTATGAGACCTAGTAAGTAATTAATCCAATCGTCGAATACGTCCTAATGAGCACGAGAGTGGAATTAGGAGAATTTAGGGGTCCCGGTTGACATTGTAATTGAATTTAGGGAGGAATTCATCATCACTTGGGTATGCATGTTGGGTAGGTGGATTTGTGAGCTTGGATATTTTAATTTCTGATTTTTAGTTAATTAATTTATTAGATTCGTTAATGGAGTTTTTGATATTATTCTCTTTCTCTCAACCACCTTCTGTAACTTGACCAAACGTATCGGATTTCCCGCGGATTAGTCGAATTGGTAGCCCAATCCCTGAGTTCGACCTCGGTAATTACTTACCGTGTTTATTTTATTACTTGCGACGACCCGATACACTTGCCGGAGTCTCAACACTGGCTTTCAGGTTCGCGAGGCGAACTCCCTGTTTCTTTATTCCCTCAACTTCTATTTAACCTGAAAACAAAGAAATAGCTATAAGTGCATTATTTGACTCAAAACTGGCTAAATTATCCTAAAACTACTTTAAAGACTCAAAACCTTGCTTGAGGACAATCTAATCTAATTTGGGTGAAAATAGTATATAATTTGCACAAAACCCTGGTCATACTAGCCATAAAACTAGATGAGCCAGAGGCTTATCAAAATACCCCAAACTTAAACTTTGCTTGTCCCCAAGCAAACTAAAACTCAAAAATCAAAAAGACTCAAGACCCGGCAAGCATAAAAGATTCAATCAATTTCGCACAAATTTCAAGCAATTTCATCAAAACAGTTTTCTTCAATGTTCCCCCCTTTCAAGCAAAGCAATCCCCACAATCATTCATTCTAAACAATTGAGAATTTCATCATTCAAACAATCATTAATATAAGCAGGGGATCCAAGTTACACACAAGAGGGAGATCACCAAATTCAAACAATCGCCTTCCTCACAAGGGCATTTAGTGTTTCACTCAATCGCTCAGTTTGTCTAGGCTAACAACAATTCACTCAATTTCACTTTTCAGAAGCACTTCCCATAAATTTGATTTTCATCTCCAAATGATTCCCACAGAAAACATGCATGCAACATCAAAAGGTCTTTTATGGGTTGTAATGGGGCCTGGCTAAGGATAGGATATACAAAGGTACTGGGCTTAAGTCCCTAGGAACTAAGAGAGCATGAAATAGTTCAAAACATTGAAATTCCACTCAAGTTCCTTTTCTCATTCTTCTTTTTGCCTTGGGTGACTACAGCCTTTTCCTTCAAATAGCCTTTTTGACATTTTTGCACTTTTATTTCTCTTTTTTTTCATTCTTTTTTTTTCTTCTTGCCTTTGGCTCCAACCTTTTTATTATTTTTTTTTTCTTTTTCTCAATCCCAAACAACACATTACACCTTGTAGCCACCCCAAACTTAGTTTCTTCCAAACCTTCTCTTGCTAAGATTCCATGCTCTCCTAATCCTAAGATCGGGTTAACATGGTTTTTCAGATTTTAGGCTCATAACATAAGGTCATCAAGAATTAACAGGCTAATTAGGCTCAAATGGGCTAACTAGGGAACATGCATTAGGAATGGTTATTTTAGGCTAAGTAGCTATTTACAAAGAAAATGCCTAAATCATCTGAAGCAAACACATAAACATGCAAACCAAAAAGAGATTCAAGCAAATTCAGGAAAGTGCAATCCAAAAGTGATTCACACAATCAAAAACATGTTGGAGGCTCAAATCCTCACCTGGACATTTTTTGCAATTTGTTTGACAGAGATTCTATCCCTAGTGTGTGCTTCCTATCACCCCAAACTTATCATAAATCATGCCATCACAACAAAATATCTCAAAGTTCAGTTTTCAATCATATGGGGATCACTTTTCAAAAACAAAAAAAAAATTTCAGCCTAGGGGGAATCATCACATAAATCATGCAATCAATCTGTGCAAAATTAATCAAAACCAATAAAACTTGCCAACATAAGACTCACACAATTTATTCAAGAGCTAAAAGAAAGATAAGACAAAACAAAACTACAACTAGTTCCCTCCCCCACACTTAAAACATACATTGTCCCCAATGAAACAACATAACTATAAAATCAGAGTGAGGGAAAGGAAAGGGTACTCCCTGATCAGGTGGCAGTGTAGGAGCTTCCGCCTGGATCCCATTGCTTGTAGCATAAGGCCAAGGAGAGGGAGTTCATTCCATGGTCCCATAACTTGCAGCCTTGATATATGAGTGAGCACTTGACTATGATGGTGACCTTTCCCAATACGGCGGACCCATCACTTCCTTCTTGTGCAAAGATGACCGCTTTCTCAACAAAGTCCTCCCAATAAAATTGAGGTTCAACCCCTTGGACCGGCCATGGTGCAAAATCCAGTCCCTCTGGTGGTTTCGCAGGGGGAGGTGGCAGATAGGTAGGGAGGGTCTCCGGTGCTGCTTCATCTTCTGCATGTTCCTCATTCACCGCACTGACAAATCCATCACCTGCTAAACATGCAGCAATTTCAGCACACACCACACAATGGTTAGTGTTAGTACAATCAGGACATGAAGAAATATCATCAAAGCCAGAAATAAATGGAAAATCAAGAACATGGTCCTCATGGGTGTCAGCAATAATCCCAGAAAGCAGCTCTATGTGGAAAACGGAGTGCTCTTCCAATGGTTGTTTCACAGCATCAAAGATGTTAAACTTTGACACAATATCACCAAACTCCATAGACATGGTCCCATCATCAACATCAATCTTAGTCTTAGCTGTCTTCATGAATGGTCTGCCCAGGATGATTGGTGATTTACTGGAATGTGTCTCTCCTGCCATGTCCAGTATGTAGAAGTCAGCAGGGAAGATCAACTCATCAACTTGTACCAGCACATCTTCTACCATTCCCATGGGGCGGGCACTGGTCCTGTTGGCCAACTGGATAGTGAGACCTGTATACTGCAAGGGACCAAGATCAAGGTTATTAAAAATAGATGTAGGCATGACATTTATAGAGGCTCCCAAATCCAACATGCAATTTTCAAATCTTCTATCCCCAATAGTCCATGGAATAGTAAATGTGCCCGGATCCTTGCACTTTTGTGGTAGTTCCTGAGTAGGTGCTGAAACAGTAACTCTATCTGGTGCAGGCTTAGACTGAATAAGAGCTGAAACATTTCTTCCCAAAGTTACTCTCTCATTACTCTTCAACTTCCTCCTGTTGGTGCATAGATCCTTCAGAAATTTTGGATACTTGGGCACCTGCTTGATCACATCTAGAAGGGGAATATTCACCGCCACCTTTCTGAACACATCTAAAATTTCCCTCTCCTTGTCTTCCCCACCAATCTTCTTATTTTTCTGCAATCTTTGAGGGAAGGGGATTGGTGGTCTGTACACTTTCTCAGCTTCAACATCGACTGAAGGCTCAGGAGTTACCTCAATAGTTTCTTCATCTTTTCCCGAGGATGCTTCAACAACTCTTCCAGATCTCAGAGAAATGGCACTCACATTAGGATTGGAGGCATTGGGATTTATCACTGTCTGTGCCGGTAGTTGACTTGATCCTTGAGCTTGATGTATGTTGTTTATGGATGTGGCAAGCTGTCCAACCTGTGTCTGCAGGGCCTGAATACTAGCATCCGTCCTCTGCTGAAATTGTGCCTGCGAGGCCTGAAACTGTCCAACCTGCTGCTGAAACTGGAGGTTGTTTGCAGCCATTTGCTTGATCATATCCTCTAGGGAAGGTTCGGAAGGTGCAGAAGTGGTCACTTGAGGAGGATTCTGTGGTGCTGCCATTGGTTGTTGTCGGGATGAGTTCCCATACCGAAGATTAGGATGATTCCTCCAATTGGGGTGGTACCTATTTGTGGAGAGGTCAGGAGTGTTGTACCGGTTTTGGCTGTTGCCTTGATTGTAGGGATGGACAACATAAGCTTGAGGCAATTCAGTAACTGACCCTTCTCTCAGAATGTGGCATGCACCAAACGGGTGCTCAGGAGAGTTGCACATGCCACACAACCTTGCAGGCTGAACTCTATCCATTGCCAATTTCTCCACCAAATAAGTGAGCCTATCAATTCTATCATCAACGGCCTGGTTGGAGGAAGAATTATGGACCTCATGCACACCTCTTGTCTCAACAGAATTTCTTCTGGTTGTAAACTGCTGGGAATTCAGTGACATATTTTCAATGAGTTGCTTGGCAGCAGCTAGGGTCTTATCAACGAGTGCTCCCCCACTCGCAACATCCAAAATATTCCTATCCATCGGCAGTAACCCTTCATAAAAGTACTGGATAAGAAGCTGTACAGAAATCTGATGCTGGGGGCAACTGGATACCAAATGCTTGAAACTTTCCCAATATTCAGCCAACGACTCATTTCCTTGTCTGATGCCACATATTTCCTTCCTTATTGACACAGCTCTGGAAGCAGGAAAATATCTCTCTAAGAAAACCCTCTTCAAATCATTCCAAGTGGTGATAGAGTTTGGCTCAAGATATAACAGCCAATCCTTTGCAGCTCCCTGGAGTGAGAACGGAAAAGCTTTCAGCTTGATGCTATCCTCAGTTACTCCCTCTGATCTCGAGGTTGTGGAGCAGACAACCTGGAATTCCTTCAAGTGCTTGTGTGGATCCTCACCTGCAAGACCACTAAACTTTGGCAACAAGTGAATGAAACCAGATTTTAATTCAAAGGGGGTATCAGCACCAGAATATGCAATACACAAGCCATTATAATTTACATTAGGGGCAGCAAGCTGTCTTAATGTCCTTTGGTCACCCATGTTTTCAAAAACAATTTTAGAATTAGAATGACCACTAGTGCTAGCCCGAATTTCTCTACGACGAGTGTGCAGTGTTCTTTCAATTTCAGGATCAAAATCACACAGTTCAGGGCAAGTAGACCTAGTATCCAGAGCAATTCAAAACAAAAACGAAAATAAAAGAAAGAAAATAAAATGTGAAGAATAACAAACAAGAGTCCCCAACAACGGCGCCAATTTTTGGTCGCGCTGTCGCCACGCGCCAAAAAGAATGAGCGGTTTATAAAAATGTAGTTTAGGGCGACAAATCAGTTTTTTTTGGGGGGGGGGGGGGGGGGGGGGTGGATTGGAATACAATTAAGGAAAACAAAGCAATAAACAAAGAAGTTTAAGAGATTAACAAATAAACTAAAGCGATTAACCTACTGTTCTTGATTTCCCAACTATCATCGGTTCATGTAAATTCCAAGCCCTAAGCAGATTCTAATCCCCTTTCAGTTGTAGCAACAATTAACAAACGAAATTGCTACTACGGATATATGTTCCTATTCCCGAATTAAACAAACGGGGTTAAGCCCTCATGAACTAAACGAACATGAATGAACACACGCGAATTAAACAAACGCGATTAAGTATAGGAACATAACATCACTGAAATGAATCAACACAACACTATACACTCCTGAATTAAACAAACAGAAATGTATAACATAGTATTGAAAAGGGAAAAGCATACAAAACAGGAATTACAAGAACCTCAAGTATGATGGAAATCAATTACAGTAGATTAATCTAGAAAATCAGTTCTCCATGAAAAAAACGAAACACACAGAAAAATATGGAAAAAAACTATGGAGAAGCAAAAGTTCTTTCAATCTGCCCAGAACAACCTTTTATACTATTCAGAAACTAAGCCCACTCGCGAGGCGAACACTCGCTCGCGAGGCGAATATTGTGAAGAGTCAGCAACGTTTGGTCTTCTCGCGGGGCGAAGTACTACTCGCGTGGCGAGGAATGGAACAGTCATGGCTTCTGGTCTTCAGTCTCGCGAGGCGAGACATGTATCCATGAGGCGACACAGAACGGGTTGCATTTCTCTGGAACAGTCAGCTTTCAGGGTCGCGAGGCGAGGTGTTGTTCGCGGGGCGAACCAGAGAGGATGACATTTTTACTGTTCTGCTGGCTTTCAGGTTCACGAGGCGAGAAGACTCTCGCGAGGCGAACTCCCTGTTTCTTTATTCCCTCAACTTCTATTTAACCTGAAAACAAAGAAATAGCTATAAGTGCATTATTTGACTCAAAACTGGCTAAATTATCCTAAAACTACTTTAGAGACTCAAAACCTTGCTTGAGGACAATCTAATCTAATTTAGGTGAAAATAGGATATAATTTGCACAAAACCCTGGTCATACTAGCCATAAAACTAGATGAGCCAGAGGTTTATCAGCCAAGCACAACATCTTCACACCAAGATAAAGTCCACAGCAGATCATGCATGTTAAGAGATCCAAGATTCGAAGGAAATCCTGGTAGTGTTCAACCAAATAAGCCGGAATCCCAAGTAAGACTGGGCTCCGTACAAAAATCCGAGCAGTGCTCGGCCAAGCAAGACGATAACCCAAGAAAGGATTGGTTCTACAAAAAACATATTTCCGAGCAATGCTTCCGCGAATCATAGTCCAAAGTCCTCGGCACCAAAAAGCGTGTTAAGACATGCGGGTTGACATTCAAGCTCTTTCGCTTATTTCAAGCTCGGAGCTTGGGGGCTAATGGGGATAAAGGAAGGATATTCTCGGAAATTACAGAGAAAGGATATTCCTTAGCCTACAACTCGAAGAACCTGTATGAAAACTATTTTCTCATACACAAGATATTAGGAAATTTTATTATGAGACACACCTTCAAGATCGGGAAAAATAATTCGAGGAACATTTCAAGGTTAGTGGGTATTTCAAAATCCACCAAATGAAAGGATTATGAGCTACTCGAAGAAAATGTTAAGAGCTCTCAAGAACTTCAAAGACCGAGCTACATTCGGCAAAAGGCAGGTCAAATTCAAACTCTCAAGATAAGCATCTTGAAAGCATCAAAAGTTAATGGATGAAATACAAGCACCGAGGTAAATTCCTAATGACCGAGTTTGAACTTGACTCTTCAAAAGATCGGTTCAAGCCTGAATCACTGATAAGTCGAATCTCAGCTACCAGCTTCTAAACTTGTCTTAAACAAAGGTAAGATTGAAGTATCTTATGTTTCGAGCATGTTACTGGCCGAGATGTGAACCTCAACCACTAAACTCGAGTACTGCCCGAGAGGTATTAGCCGAAGCAAGAGGATCTACGCAAATCCAGTACGTTATCAACACTAACCTCAGCTTCTTTCATAAAGCTTTTTCGCTTATTCTGAGCTCAAAGCTTGGGGAGCTTATATACTGATCGAGATGTTAAACTCGGCCACTGAGCCTACCAAACTAAAATATTGGACGAGAAGTAAAGCTAGATCTCCAAACCCATACAAGTCAAAGGGAAATGATTACTAGACTCGCCCACCGAGCCCGATGAACTTAAGAATTGGCCGAAATGTGAAGCTCGGCAACTTGAAACGAGAAGCTTGGGCTCCCTACTCGGTTGAGCTACTGGTTCGAGCTCGGTCTCCCTACTGGGTTGAGCTCCGGCTTCCAACTGCTCGGTTGAGCTCCGGCTCCCGACCACTCGGTTGAGCTCCGGCTCTCGACTTATCGTTTGAGCACGCAACTACAGCGCAAGTCTCGGAGATAATGCCACAAAGACCACGCGCCGAACAGAGTAACGTTTCCTTTCCATCTCGAGAACCGAGAAAGTACGACCTCAACAGGAAATGGGAAATCATCCCCACCTCGGCTCAGGACCTTGAAAGCGTCAAGCTTGGTCACCCGAGCTGCTCACCGAGCTGGAGGATGTGTACACATATATAAGGTATGAAGCTCGGTCACTCACCTCGCCGAGACGAAAGACCAAAAGGTGAAACCAAGTTCCTAGCCTCGGCTCCTTCGAAAAAGCTTCCACGTGATCAGCTCGAAGCTTGGGGGGCTTGTGTATGAGCCAAGATACAGAGCTCGGCTAAACATCATGAAAGCTTCTACGCCTAATCAGCTCAAAGCTTGGGGGGCTTGTGTACTGGCCGAGGTTACTAACCCGGCCATCGAGCTCAAGAACCCGGCCCTGTCCGAAAATGAAAGATAATAAATCAAAGATCACTTAATTAAAGAAATAAGATATCGATATTAAATCCTGATATTATCTAAAATAACCTTATCTGGTTAAAAGAGATAATATCCCTTAAATTAAGGAATCATATCTCAAAAGAGATATTAAGAGATAAATCAAATCTCTAAAAGATATTAAGAGATAAATCGAATCTCTAAGAGATAGGGGAATCCTATTATAAAAGGAGAAGTACCCCTCATAAGAAAGACACTTTTCACTGAATCCCGGTAACTCTCCCTTAAACGTATTAGAGGAACTAGCGTCGACCAAGAGACTCTCAGACAGTCCTTGCTCCCTAGTACTCATCCGATACAAAATTAGGGGATCGAGATCACCGTCCCACCAAGGGTTGAACTCAGAACTACGTCTGGCTTTGATTCCCACTGGGATACGTAGGACCGGAACATCAGATTCTGTCAAGCCAAAGTCTAAAACAACCCCCATTGTCCACTCTTGGTATGACGTTCTACGGCGAGATTCCGGCAAATCGGATCTCGGCAGGAACATGTCTAATTATCTTATATGCAGGTTTCTGAGAAGAAAGTAAATGACTGATGTGCTTCAAAAGTGAATGTTCAAAGAGGATTACAATGTTGATACCACATTCCTGTGTATTGCCAAGACTGCTCTAACCAATGAGCTTCAGTAGGACATGTAAGTTTTTCTTTGGATTTATATGCACATAAACATTATCATATTAGTATAAGTCTTAGTACTATATAATTGAATTTAGACAAATAAATTTTCACGTAGAATTGAATCCCTGCTTTTGATAGCTCGTGTTTGACTCATCTCAAACTTTTGCAGCAATGGTATCAAAACAAAGTCATTAGACTCGATACCATCTCGCGGTTGGAGGGATTCTTTATATTAACTATAAAATGGGACTCTTACAATTTGTGGCCTGTTACGGATGGGACTCTTTTTTGGGGGGTCTATGTTGTTAGTCATTGTTTTAGAAACTGAAATCTAGCTACATTACTTAAAAGTAATTTAGTCTTATGAGTTATTATTAGTGCTTTTGCTAACCTTCTTAGTCTGTTATCTGTTTTTGTTCTAACTGTGTGATACATGATAGAAATGAGATGTTTGTGAAGTAGATAGTGAACTAGATGTTTACATGATAGAGATGAGATATTTACATCATCTGGCTCCTAATTTGGGGACACTATCATCTAGATGTTTATGTTGGTTTATATGGCTGTACAATTGGTCTTCTTATGTAGTTAATTTGTTGTTGTGGTTATAGTTGTGGAGGACTTTTCTACTTACACTTTTTAAGCTCATCACTGTGGTTCTGCATGAAGCAAGTCATTCAATTGCTTGCAAGCTCATATGTGGCCAGGTAAAACTTGACACAAGTATTGGAATTTAAACTTGACACATGCATTTAATTTAATTAGTCTTCATAATTTATAGGGTCTATAATGGCTCTTTTTTATTATATATCATCAAATATGGAGGGACTATGAAATTAATTTGAGTAGAGATATTGAGTTTTGAAAGTTCATCTTATGATCTATTTTACTTTGTTGCATTTCTAACAGAGAAGATTTGTTTGTTTCACCAACTAGAAGTTATTAGCAGGCCACAGGCGAATCTAAGGTTGTAAATTCAGTTAACCTTAGTTGCCTATCAAGGATGATTCCGGTGTTTCACTTTAATGCTCTTAGGTAGAATATTTAGAGAAAAAAATAAATATCATAGCACTCTCTTTCTCATAGTGTGATTATATTTTCACTTTTATGGATATAATAGAAGCATTAAACACAACAGTAAATAATTAAACTTTCTTTTATAAAAAATAATTAAACCTTTTACTATGAGGTTGCATTTGTGCAATGTAAGAGCCAAACATAATTTTGGTTTTTAAAGACAGGTTATAGGAGTTAGTATTTAATTTGACTTAGAAAATTTTGCTTTCATTGAGGCTTTTGGAAGTTTTGATTTGAAAACAAGGGATAGAAAGGCATACTTCTGATATTCTTAAGGTTATGTCTTGAGATTGTAATAGCTTTTATGAACGAAAAAGTAGAAAAGAAAAGATACAAAAAGAAACCAGTTGTAAATTCCATGACAAGAAGTTTATGCAAGCTTTTTAAGATTGTTTTGCTTTCCTATTCTTTGGGTAACCATGGCTTGCAAATGTTCAGATGACATTTTTACCTCTGTTACTTTTAATTATATTGTGGATATTACATCACTAGCGATTTCATTGTTCTAACCTACGGATTATGGATCCAATAGACTTCACATCCAGCTGAATCTTCTCTAAGAAGCTTCACTCTCTTTTCTCTTTCTCTTCTCGACGCTCAAAAAATGTTGTATTTTCTCTGTCTTCTCTTTTATTGCAGAATGTAGCTTATGATATACTGGGTCATCGACGAGTTGGGGGTTTCACTGATTTGTTTAATGAGCTCCTTCACACCATGCCACGGAACTCTATCATTGTAAGTTTGTTATTTTTTGGTGTCATCATGTTCTCTGTTTTTTTGCTTATAAAAAATGGTCTCTAAGTAGTACTTGAGGTGCTCATCATTCTTTCTCTCTCACTTTAATCCCTTTTTTTTTTTGCTGCAAGTAATTTCCCACTGCTTCCCCTAACTTAGTTCATCTCTACTTGTGTAGGTGTCATGAACAATCAAATTCCTAATTCAGTGATACTATTGGCATTTCCTTTCCCGTCAGTTTTTGTTCAAGTTTCAATTACCTTTTTTGAGTTATAGGATTCCACATAGTGGTATCACTATTCACTTCAAAATGGTTGCTTTTAAATCAGTGTTGTGGGTAACTGGTTATTGAACTCACTTTGGATCTTTTACTTACAATCACATGGGATATGTGTGTAGTGGGTACCTGTAATTAGATCAGTGGAGTCAGGAACTTACATACAGGTAAGTGGTTTAACTTTGTAAAAACTTAATGGATTGTGAAAAGGAAGTCCTACAGATTACTTTTTGAAGCATGTGCAATAGTTGTACATGAACATGTTAAAGAAATAATTTAGTCAATTAATTTGTGAAAATTAAAAAGAAGGGATTCTTGGTATAACATTTGTAGCCCAGGAACATTTAATAAGTGGTTTACTGATTTCTTCTCTTTCAACATGGTTGCAGTTAAATATTTGTTCATAAACTAGAATATTTTTGCCTAGATATTCCTTTTCTAATTCCCCAGAATATATACTATCCTTGTGATTAAAATGTTTTTTTTTCAGCTGAGGCTGCCAAACTGGAAGGTCTATCACATCTTGAAGAGTTATCAGTCTTTCATGATGAGGAGAAAAAGAGCCATTTTCCTGAGATCATGGGATTAAATCTACAATGAACCAACTCTGCAAAGGCTTTGGCGAGGTTCATAGTTTATTGGCTAATGCTTTTTTCATGGATGTATATTCGTATGATAGGAAACGTATGATAGGAAACAATGTTGCAAATGTGGTGGATTCATTTGTCAATTGTCACCAAAGAACATGATGGTATTCTACACAGGTCATCTAATAAATAAGGTGATAATATCATATAGGTAATAAGGTAATAATATCACATTGATTCATAGGTTATAGAAATGTATTGAGATAGCACACTTGAGATACACATAGGTAGTACTTCCTACGATGAATTATGGTTATAGTCTTATAAACACCCTCTTCCATAAAAGAGGCCAATAGAAATCAGGAAATTTGACCTTATTGGTAGAAGTTGGTAGCTAAGGTTATTTCATTAAAAGCTGTTCCAAACAATTCAATCACACATTAGCCTTCAATAACTCTTCTAAATTGATGTTGATTTATGGATTTGATTTCTTAAATAATTTATAAGTAACATCAGTGTTTCTCAAGATGGATACTATAGTTGTATAATTATAGTATTATTAGTTTTTATATTTATGTTTTAATTAATAAAATATAATGTAAGGAGGTCTATATAGTTATTACTTTATTTGGAACCAAGTAGAGATGAAAATAATATATAAAAAGTCAATAAACAATATCAACAGAAAATAAATGATGATATTAGTTCCTTAGGTATTTTAATTGATAGTATTTTAATTGATATATGTATCAATATTAATATTTTTAAATATATTTCAATACATTATTTTTATATAAAAATAAATTTAAAACATTGAAAAATAAAATTTATATGATAAGTTCCCGTGCGTACCGCACGAGTAGCTACACTAGTCTTTTTTAAAACTTGTATCAAATATAAGAAACTTTTATTTCAATGCCCACATTTCCAAAAATATTAAAATATAACTGATATCAAACACTAGCTTAGGCTGAGTGTGCTTATGTTGGTTGCAGTTTAGATTTTGCATATGTTTTGATGAATTTTGTTAGAGTATCCCTTATATATACTTCTATTTAATATAATTTGTTTGTTTATAAAAAAAATAAAAGCAAAGAAAAAAATTTGTTGGTTTCCCATATCTAATGGGACGATTGTTAATTTTTTATTGCTGAATAGAATTTTTCTGATACACCACAATTTTTGTTATAAAAGTTTGAATATCCTCAAAACACCCTCATTGTCTCATTCCCTCTCTTCCATATTTCCGGTTCTTGTTTCTTTTCTTCATCTTCCACCGTTCGATCTTCTCATTCCCTTTCTTCTTCTAATTCTTTCCCTCTTCCCAGAACAATACGTGCGTCTTCTTCGAGCTTCCCAGATCCACGAGGCAGAAAATCCCTTCCGACCACACTTCCCAAATTCCAATAGTGATGATTTCCCTGAACTCTGATTTCCCACAAGCACAAGCACAAAGTTACAAACACCCATTTTTCAAAATCATAGTCTAGAAGTTATGAAATTTTTATTTACTGGATTATATAAATGTAATAGTTTAGAATTTTTGAATTTCACATACCATATATCAACCACATATTTTTATTTGTAGATTATCATATAATATTAAAATCTTTATTAAATACTAAATTGATAAACTTAAAAAATAATGTAGCAAATTTTTTCATAAATACCAAAATAATTAAATTGTAAATGAGTTAAACAAGTCGAGCTCAAGTTTTACTATTTCTTAACAAGTCAAGCTCAAGCTTTTAGTTAGGTTTGATTAAATAAATGAGCCAAGTTTAAACAACCTATTTTTTCACAAGTCAAGCTCAAGCTTCATATCATCCGCTAGTCTCGATCGTTTACACCCCTATTGACTCTTTTTTTTTTATATAAGCTAAAATATATTGAATGAGTATATGGAGTACTCAAAACCCATATACAAACAAATACATAAAAATACACCCCTATTGATAGTTGCCTTTCTATATGAATTTTTTATTTGTGGCTTGAGGCTCCGTTTAATAAGCGGAAACCAAATAAACTAACTGATAGGGGATGAGCTTATAGCGAATAAGCTAGTTGATTAAATTTGAGGTATTTGATAAAATTAACAGTTGAACTAACTGATAGATATAAAAGGACATGCTTATATGCATTTTTATATAAATTCTATTTAAATATATAAATTATTTATTTAATAATTATCACTTTTAATACTTTGATTTATTTTAAATTGTTTATCATCTCAAAGTTGAATATATTAATTTTAAAATTTTCAATTATTTTCAATTATTTTTAATAAATAAAATGAGATAATAAAAATAAAATGACATGTTGATATGTTGCTACATGAAGCATGAGACGTTATTAAAGATTTGAAAATATTAGGATTAGTATTTTTCTATTTTATACAAAAGAAAATGTGTAATTTAATAAATAAATAAAAGTAAAGATAAAAATGTGAAAAAAATGATAGGTTATAAGTTTAAACGCTATTAAAATTAGTGTACCAAAAAAAAAAGGTATAAATTAGTGAGTCGAACTTATCAAATAGACTCTTAATCAATTGTTTGATATTGAAGTAGACTGGTGTGGAACTTACTAATAGAAATAAACAATATGGATATATACATGATTTTCTAGTAAAAGAAAGATGATAGTGGCTGAATTGGTACGAAACTTATCCGTACGAAGTCAGACGAGGGGAATAAAAGCATATCGCGCTTGCATGTTGATATTGAGCAATATATTTGATCTAAGTTGTGATATTTAAACATCAAAATCTATACATCGTATATGAAATTGTATATGTTTATTTTTATTTATCATTTATTTTTTATCATTTTTTATATATACGTATCTCAAGAATACAAAAGAAAAAACAAAATGATACCATATGATATCTCATTTTAATTATACAAAAATCATTTCTCTTTGATTTTGGCCATCAAACTGATATGATTTAATACCTAAATTATCAAGGAGCCTGTGATGTCAAGAAAATTAAACCCAGATTGATATTATAAGCTGATTATATTGTGCCTGGAAATATAATAGAATTGGGAATGATTGATTCTTAAGTTGAAAAAGAACTTCAATGAATTATAAACACTATATCTTCTTCAATGTTTTTTATACCAATTTTGCTTAAAAAAATTATAAACACTATATTTTGAGAAAAATATTTGAGTGAAAACAGAAATAATTTTTTTTGTGGGATAACCTAAAAGTCTCACAAATATGTCATAAAAAATGTAAGAATATGATAAATAAAGGTTAACCCAAAGAGCAAGGTTTTGGGTTCGATTATCAATACCAAGTTGAACTAACCAAAAGTGATTGGCACAAGTGGTGGTGGACTTGTGCATTTTAATCAAGTGGCTGGAGTTTGAATCTCAACTCTTGCATATGAAGTAAATTTTTGTTGGGAGTAAATTTCCCACCTTTATATACCATTTATTCCTCCGCAGGAAATTAGTCTCCACTTTCAATGAATAATGTCCTGATCAAGGATCTAAAAAAAATACGAAGTTGAACCTTAAAGTTAGCAAGTTGGTTAATTTGGGATAACAAATTGATATAGGAGTCAAAACGAAAGGAAAAATCTCAAAAATTGAACAACATGCGCTCAGTGTGTCCACATTATATCAAACTTTCTAAGTTTATTAAATTAGATATGGCCCTTTCTAAGTTTGAACAGAAGAAATGAAGAGTTATGGGTCAAATAAAAGTTGACTGATAAAATTAAAGCACAAGGTTTTTGGTCGGGTTCTTAATAGCCAGAGGAATTTGAAAGTAAAATGATCATGAATGGGACTTGAATAACAAATTAAAAAAAAAAGATAGGAAAATCGTAAGAATTGAACCACACTCTCTCCCTGCATACGTACTATATGACTTTTTTTATCAAATTGAGTTCGTTTTAGAAATTATTTATCAGTTTAGGATTATTTTGAAATTATTAATTAATGGGATCCTTTTGGATACATGGCATATTTTATTTTTTTTCACTCTGACGGGTCAAAGGCGTCAGTCAGACTGTCACCTTCCAAGTCAAAGACGCCGGTCAAACTGGTGCCTTCAAAGGCGCCAGTCTGACTGGCGCCTACCAATATTAAAAAAAAGAAAAAAAAAGAAAGATAATTGATAGCAATAATAAGAGGTATAAAAAAATAATAACAATAATAATTTACACCAATAAATATTCATCAATTATTACAGTAGTAAAAAAAAATTACCTTGTAATAGCATTAATGTCATCGTTACTCTCTATACTTGTGAACACCTAATTTTGTCCGGGTATCTTTTAATTAATCTTATGAATAAGAAACAAAAAATAAAAAGAAAAAAAGAAAAACAAAAGCTTTTTGATTGTTAATGAACTAAAAAAGGATAATAATAATAATAAAATAAGAAAAAGAAGTCTAAAAAGGTTTGGTCTACGGTGGAATGTCATTTTCCCTTCCTTTCTTAGTGTGTGACAGCTTTCCTTTCTTTTATCTTTTGGTTCTTTGTGCTTTTTTTTAAAAAAATAATAGCATAGTGCATCCTGCTACCCTGTGCCATCACGTAACAAAAGCTGATTTTCCCAGTGTAGCAACACCATCAATGGTCCCTTTCTCCACAGCTGGCAGATGGGAACTTATCCTTATTCCTTTGAATGTGCATAAATTCAAGAGCAGAAGCAAAGAGTGGGGGGTGGACGAACATTTCACAGACCATTATTTGGTCATTCTTCTCCCATTTTTTTTCCCCTCTTCACCATAAACCCATCAACATCATCTTCTCCTCTCATATCCTTCATCTTCTTCAACAACCCAACAATAACAACACAAAAAAAAAAAACAGAAAAAGCCCCCACACTTCACATCTTTTCTTCCTCTTAACTTCATCTTCATCCCTTTCATCCCACATCATTCCTCATCTCTAACCCACACATCTCCATCTTCCTTCTAACTCCAACTCTTCTCCCTCCTTCACCCAAAACCCAACAAACACCATAAGCCCATACTTACCCATACCCAGCCAACATCACCCATCACCCTCATCCTTCCACCTTCATCTTCCTCCTACCATTTCTCTTCTTCAACCCAACAACAAAAAAACAGAAAAGAGCTCCACCCCCACTTCATTCCCACAGCCACCACATCCTCCTTCTTCCTCCTCAGATCGCAAGACCACCGCAGGCCACCACCACAGATCGCCTCTGTCTTCTCTTCCACTTATCACACGCAGATCCGCATCCCTCAGACCACCGCAAACCTCGCCTCGCTACCCCTGTCCATGGCGCATCCGCCATCTCCGCAGCCTGGGAACCATGGAACCAACACCGCATGCCACACCGAACCGCGGCCATAGAGCTCCGCCTCACTCGCCACCACAACCTCACCGCTCAGTCCCTCACCACCTTGAACCACCGCTCAGATCCGCAAACAAGAAGACGTTTTTGTCCGGAACCGCCGCGGAAGCTCCCAACCCGCGTCATCCACCGCTGCGCTGCCCAGCCGCGCTCCTCCCACGCTCGCCGCTGCCGCCGCCTGTGCTCCTTCATCTGTCTGCGCATGCTGAGTTAGGAACGAAGGTTTCCTTCTGATTTCTCTTCCAGTTTGCAACGTCTTGTCTTTGAGATGTGTTTTTTAAATGTCCTTTTTAATAGCCCATTTTTTATCTTTTATTCTTTTGTTTTTATTATTTCACTCCTTTTTATTGTTTACAGATTTAGTTAGTTACAGGGGACCATGGTTTGGTTATTGGCCCAATTAAATGGGTTTCATCTAACTAAATGGGTTTTTCTGCTTGTGGTCTTGTAGTACCCTTTTCTTATCCATTTACTTATTTTTTTTTATATATAAACAAATAACTAGAATAGAATAATTATCAAATTATTTTGGGATGGTTTTGTGATAGGTTTCACACTCAATTCCTTAGATGCGAGATAGCTCTGTGGACATATTTGCCATGTTCTACCTCGTTTAGGAGTTTTCGACATAAAAAATAATAAATAAGTAAAAAACGAAAAATACATAACAACTCTTTTTAAGAAAAAAATAAAATAAAATAATAAAAACAAAAAAATCAAAACTTTATCAAAATTAAAATCAATCAACCAATCAAATTTTTTCTAAAGAACTACGTGGCTTTGAGTTTCCCATCGCACCCGGGAATACGTAGGAGCAAGATAAATCATCTTGTCGGGTCAAAACTAATTTTTCCCTTTTTTTGTCTCTTTTTATGTTAAAATAATTAATCAAAGTAATTAGACTTGTCTGTTTTTAGGGATGCTCTATGGACACAATGTCATGTTCAGTCCCTTAGATTTGAGGTTGTCCTGTGGACTCATGTGCCATGTTCAACCTCATTTAGTTTTTATAAATAATAAATTTAAAAAATGAAAAAATTAATAAAAATTTAAAACATTACAAGTTAAAAAATAATTCTTTCTTGTAAATAATTTTGGGGTAAAATAAATATTTAAAAGGTTATTAAAATGTTTTTGCACAATTAACTCGAGGTACCGTTTTTAAACGGGCGATGTGGGGTGCTAACACCTTCCCTACTCGTAACCGACTCCCGAATCCAAATCTCTATCTTTTTTTTTAAGACCAGTTTATCTTTAAATAATTGGGTTTTCTAAGATTTTCCCAATAAAAATTTTAGTGGCGACTCCTCTGTTTTTACCTTCTTTTTCGCGGCTCCCGGACGGGACGGTCGCGACAGCTGGTGACTCCACTGGGGACTTTAGAGAGCCAGGCCTATCAGAGTTGGTTGTGCAACTTCTTTTAATAACTTTGAAAATATTAGTTTTACCCCTCTTTGTTATATTTGTTTTGTAAATTGTTATATGCTTTAATATATGCCTTTGTATATTCTTGCAACCCTAGGGTAGAGAATTATTATGTTGTTGGCTGTTCTTTTTTGCATGTGTGATGTAGTTTTCATTTTAATAGGTTTGGAGCAGGTTTGTATGCTCCCAGCACACACATCACTTACACTTATTTCACACGCTTTTAGCTCTATACCCGAGCTTGTGGAAACTTAAGGATTAGGCGGTGTGTCGATATTATCATTGAAGAGGTCTTGTACCCCCCTGATATTTGTCGATTCACCACTCAGGTTGTACCCGATATCATGGGATGGTCATATTGAGAGGGTTTATCCCTGCTTGTGGCTAAACTCATGAGTCGGATCCTTATCTTTCGGGATAGGGGCAATCTGAGGACCATGGATTTTAGAAGTCTAGACCCTACCCAATTTTCACTGATAAAACAAACTTAGGGGCCAGCCTGTTAAAGTCAGGACTTTAGGTGTGTCAACCCTAAATCTTAGGACACAAAGGGAGCATTTTTTTCTTTACCTATCTTCATGTCTTTTATTTTATTTTTTGTCAAAAAAAATCCACATTTTTATTATTTTTTTTTCTAAAAGAAAAAATTAATTTATACGAGTCCTTTGTTTTTTTTTACAAAAAAAAATCTTCATATTTTGTAACTCATGCATTTCTGTAAATAAAAAAATGGGCTTGTATATATATATATATATATATATATATATATTAGCTCATCCATTTTTTTGTAACTCATTCATATTTTTTAGAAGAATAAAAAAGGATGATCCATGCATCTCATGCATTAATTAATTTTTTGAGTCAATAGGAAGAAATAAAAACAAAATCATTTTTCATGCATTGCATGCATCAATTACTTTCTATGCCAACCACACGAAGAAAAATTAAAAGAAAAAATCATGTCATGCATATGGTGAAAAAATAAAAAATAAAATAAAAAACTCAATCTCCTTCATGCATCTTATGCATCAATTTCATTAACCTCTTGGATAAAAAAAGAAATAAAAAATAAAAATTCATTCATCTCATTTTTTTTATGCATCTCTCAAGAAAACTTGATAAAGAATAAATCATTACATTCATTTCATACCTCTTTGGGTCAATATAAAAACAAACCATTCATCTCATACATAAAAAAAAAACGCATGCATTGCCATTGTTATAAAAAAAAAACTTTATTTCATACAATTCTCTAGTTAAAAAATAATAATAATAACATAAAGAATTCATTTCATGCATCTCACGCATTAGTACTTGGCTCAAAAAAAAAAAAAATTTTTATGCATCTCATATACTCATTTCTTTTTAAGTTGAACATTTATTAAAAATAATTCATTCCATGCATTTCATGCATTATTCTCCTTTCTTGGAGAAAAGTAAACCACTGCACTTTCAATAAAAAAAGAATGTCAACTAAACCTTTGATCATGAGGTGGAACTGGAGACAATATTTGCTCAAGCGGCCGAAAAATGTAGGCATAACCTTTTGCCTAATCATGGATGTTTGGATGTCAATGTGAAGGATTTTATATAGTCCTACTGGAGTCAGGTAGCACATATTCACGCTCTTATGGAGTGATCTTTGGAAAATCATGCAAATTCGGGATAATAAAGCCCTGACCGAGGAAGAAAGAAATCATGATAAGGACAGTCCCAATCAACTATGGAGAGTTCAAGATGAAGGCTATGCTAACATCATTAGAGATTCAATCCTAGTGATTGAAAAGAGCCAATACTTTGTGATCCCCATCTTGAAAATTTCTAAGTAACCAAGGCAAGATTTGTTTATCAGGGATTTACCATGACACAATGGTTATGTTGTATTCTATCATGAGATAATTGAACCATGTTCACTTTCTTGAAGCATTAATGTAATGGATTTGCATGCGTACCTTGTCTCATCCTTTCTTTATATCTTCATCTCCACCATAATGTTTCTCTCGTCATACTCATATATCATATTCCCTTTTTTTCTTCCCCAAGTACCTTTTTTGGTTTGGTTAATAAGGCCCACTTTCTTGAAAGTTCTTTGTGGACAACAATGAAGCCCACATGTGCCCATACCTTTTCAAAAAAAAAAAAAAAGAAAGAAAGAAAGAAAATAATACAAATAAAAGAGGAGCAAATAAATAAACACTTGGTGAGCACCATCTCTTTGTCTCTAAAATAAAGTTTTAAAAAAATAAACAATCATGATTTGAAATGAAGATTGGCCATTTTTTCTCTACCCTTAGTAAAATATCATCATTATCCCTTGTTACCCCTTTTGAGCCTGAAAATTTTCTTCAAAGAACCTTGGACAAGGATCACCACTAAACAAGGGGCAAGCAAGAAGGAAATGGTGATCATGAAGCGTAACAAAAAAAAACAGAATTAAAAAAAAAAAGAAGGAAGAAGAAGAAGAATAAAAAGAAGAGAAAGAAAGAGGATAAAAAAACCTCATGTAAAACAAAAAAGTGGAAAATTAGAAGAAAGTAAATGTTCTCAATAATCCGAAAAAAGAACATGGATCTTTGATCCTATTCAACCTTAAAACATTTGTTTGAGCCTTATATCCTTTTTCATGACCCCCAACCATTAGCCACGTTACAAGCCTCAAAAAGTCCACTCTGATCAATGAATGATTGCTACTTTTTCATCAATTTCATTTTGAGACAAAAAGTTTGTGCTCTTCTAGTTTTTAATTGATTGCTCCTCTCTAAAAAAAATCCAAAAAAAAAAAGAATTAAAAAAAAGAAAAAAGAAAGCCTGTTAGGCTAAAAACCCTCATAGACAGTCTAGGCAAAAGTTTGGGCAAGATCTACGTGGGGCAAAACTTTGCTTTCAAGGGCCTTATTCTAGAGCATCTCCATTATTGGATGCCCTACACTGGGGCAACATCATTCTCAAGTTTTCCATATCAAGTGCCCTACATTGGGGCAGTTTCATTCTGGGAACCCTACACTGGAGTAAATTCATTCTCAAAGGTCTTTATCTGGGAAATTTTGTTCTTAAGCGGCATACAAGCCCATTTCATTTTCACATGACTGATACTAAGGCAAAATTCTGGTAAGCAGAATCCCTTCTATCCAAAATCAAATCAAACCAAAATGGGACAATACTCTTTTGACCCCCACATCACCTCTTGCGGGTTTTACTTCACTCATGTCCTTTTGAATACCATTTGAGTTATCAAACTTCCAACAAATCGAGAAGTTGTTTAGGCCATATTGTTTTTTCCTGTCATACTTTTGAATCCATGCATGTTTGTTACATGATGCTTCAGGTAACATGAGTTCAATGATACAATTCAACCGTCTAATGGTAAATCTTTGATGAACAACTCTGGTCAGAAGAATTCTGAATACGAGGAAGAAAGTGGCATCCTCGGTTGGCAATTCAAGCAAGAGCTTTGATCTTCACAAATAAAGCTGACAAAACTGTCCACGTCAAAAAAAAAGGAAAAATCAAAATCAAAAAGAAAAAGAAAAAGAAAATAAAAAGTAAACAAAAAGGCTCGCTAGACTGAAAACCTGAAAAGGCAGTCTGGGCAAAAGTTAGAGCGACCCGGTAGGTTGAAAACTCGCAAAGAGTGACCTACGCAAAATTAGGGTCAAATACAAACAAAGTACAAGAAGTCTCCTCAAACTGATAAACCGGGGCAGTTTAAGAGGACAAGCCATGAAAAGCTCCCAATACATGAAGGCTGGGGCAAGTCACATCCTTGAAAGATTGACCAGGCAATCTCATCCAATTGGGATTATCATCACAAAGAAGCATATCTCAGGCAAGAGGTAAAACATCGGTTCAACAAATAAGTGATGATCGAAATCAAAGAGTCTCACTCCAGTTCATCCTCAATCTCGGCTGCAATAAAAAATCTAAGGAGTCAAGGATCAAAGAGGTGTTTGCAAAAAAAGAAAAAAAAATCAGATTTTTTTTTCATCATTGATAAAAAGCATATCATGCATCACACATTAAAAAAAATAAAAATAAAATAAAAAATATATATATAATCAAGGTCTGCATCACTCATCAAAAGCATCTCATGCATCAAACAAAAAAAAAATTATAATCAAGGTCTGCATCACTCATCAAAAGCATATCATGCATTAAACAGAAAAAAAAATTATAATCAAGGCCTGCATCACTCATAAAAAGCATCTCATACATTTTTTAATAAAAAAAATTATCACAGTTTTCACCAATCATAAAAAAATCATCTCTCATATCATACGTTGTCTTATCATTTCATGCATCAACAAAGTCAACATATTTGCAGTGCATTTGTTCGGCTTTCGCTGGCACAAGGCCCCAAAAGTCATGGCTTATTAGCTTTAGCAGGCATATGGCCTCTTAAGTTTTGTTTTGTTGAAGTTTGGCTTTAGCGGGCACAGGGCCCCAAAAGTCATGTCTTGTCAGCTTTAGCAGGCATAGGGCCTCTTAAGTTTTGTTTTGTTGAAGTTTGGCTTTAGTGGGCACAGGGCCCCAAAAGTCATGTCTTGCCAGCTTTAGCAGGCATATGGCCTCTCAAGTTTTGTTTTGTTGTAGTTTGACTTTAGCGGGCACAGGGCCCCAAAAGTCATGTCTTGTCAGCTTTAGCAGGCATAGGGCCTCTTAAGTTTTTTTTTGTTGTAGTTCGACTTTCACTGGCACAAGGCCCCAGAAGTCATGTCTTATTAGCTTTAGCAGGCATAGGGCCTCTTAAGTTTTGTTTTGTTGTAGTTTGGCTTTAGCGGGCACAGGGCCCCAAAAGTCATGTCTTGTCAGCTTCAGTAGGCATAGGGCCCATAAGCTTTGTTTTGTTCGACTTTAGAGGGCACAGGGCCCCAAAAGTCATGTTATTGTTAGCTTTAGCAGGCATAGGGCCTCATAATCTTTGTTTTGTTTGGCTTTAGCGGGCACAGGGCCCCAAAAGTCATGACTTGTTAGCTTTAGTAGGCATAGGGCCTCATAAGCTTTGTTTTGTTTGGCTTTAGCGGGCACAGGGCCCCAAAAGTCATGTTATGGTTAGCTTTAGTAGGCATAGGGCCTCATAAGCTTTGTTTTGTTCGACTTTAGCGGGCACAGGGCCCCAAAAGTCATGACTTGTTAGCTTTAGTAGGCATAGGGCCTCATAAGCTTTGTTTTGTTCGACTTTAGAGGGCACAAGACCCCAAAAGTCATGTTACTGTTAGCTTTAGTAGGCATAGGGCCTCATAAGCTTTGTTTTGTTCGGCTTTAGAGGGCACAGGGCCCCAAAAGTCATGTTATGGTTAGCTTTAGTAGGCATAGGGCCTCATAAGCTTTGTTTTGTTCGACTTTAGCGGGCACAGGGCCCCAAAAGTCATGTTACTGTTAGCTTTAGTAGGCATAGGGCCTCATAAGCTTTGTTTTGTTCGACTTTAGAGGGCACAGGGCCCCAAAAGTCATGTTATTGTTAGCTTTAGCAGGCATAGGGCCTCATAAGCTTTGTTTTGTTTGGCTTTAGCGGGCACAGGGCCCCAAAAGTCATGTTATGGTTAGCTTTAGTAGGCATAGGGCCTCATAAGCTTTGTTTTGTTCGACTTTACCGGGCACAGGGCCCCAAAAGTCATGTCTTGTTAGCTTTAGCAGGCATCAAGGCCTTTTAAGCTTTGTTTTGTTGTAGTTTAACTTTAGCAGGCATAGGGCCTCGTAAGCTTCGTTTTTGTTCAGCTTTGACGGGCATAGGGCCCATAAGCTTTACCTTTGTTGGTTTCTGCAGGCATAGGGTCTCGTAAGTTCTTTTATCTTTCAGTTCGAGCTTCTGACAGGCAATCCACCCTGTAAGCTCTTTTATCTTTCTGTTTAAGCTTCTGACGGGTAATCCACCCCGTAAGCTCTTTTATCTATCCGTTCGAGCTCTTGACGGGCAATCCACCCCGTAAGCTCTTTTATCTTTCAGTTCGACCTTCTGACGGGCAATCCACCCCGTAAGCTCTTTTATCTTTCTGTTTAAGCTTCCGACGGGCAATCCACCCCGTGAGCTCATTTATCTTTCAGTGCGAGCTTCTGACGGGCAATCCACCCCGCGAGCTCATTTATCTTTATGCTCGAGTTTCTGACGGGCAATCCACCCCGTAAGCTCTTTTATCTTTCTGTTCGAGCTTCTGACGGGCAATCCACCCCGTAAGCTCTTTTATCTTTCAGTGCGAGCTTCTGACGGGCAATCCACTCCGTAAGCTTTTTATCTTTCAGTTCGAGCTTCAGACGGGAAATCCACCCCGTAAGCTCTCTTATCTTTCAGTTCAAGCTTCTGACGGGCAATCCACCCCGTAAGCTCTTTTATCTTTCAGTTCGAGCTTCAGACGGGCAATCCACCCCATAGACTTTTTTATCTTTCAGTTCGAGCTTCTGACGGGCAATCCACCCCATAGGCTCTTTTTATCTTCAGTTCGAGCTTCTGACGGGCAATCCACCCCGTAGGCTCTTTTATCTTTCAGTTCGAGCTGCTAACGGTCAATCCACCCCGTAGGCTCTTTTATCTTTCAGTTTGAGCTTCTCACGGGCAATCCACCCCGTAAGCTCTTTTATCTTTCAGTTCGAGCTTCTGACGGGCAATTCACCCCGTAGGCTCTTTTATCTTCAGTTCGAGCTTCTGACGGGCAATTCACCCTATAAGCTCATTTATCTTTATGCTCGAGCTTCTGACGGGCAATCCACCCCGTAAGCTCTTTTATCTTTCAGTTTGAGCTTCTCACGGGTAATCCACCCCGTGAGCTCATTTATCTTTATGCTCGAGCTTCTGACGGGCAATCCACCCGTAAGCTCTTTTATCTTTCAGTTCGAGCTTCTGACGGGCAATCCACCCCGTAAGCTCTTTTATATTTCATTTCGAGCTTCTGACGGGAAATTCACCCCGTAAGCTCTTTTATCTTTCAGTTCGAGCTTCTGACGGGCAATCCATCCCGTAAGCTCTTTTATCTCTGTTTGAGCTTCTGACGGGCAATCCACCCCGTAATCTCTTTTATCTTTCAGTTCAAGTCTAATCGGCAATCCAACCCGTAAGCTCTTTTATCTTTCTGTTTAAGCTCAGCCGGCAATCCACCCTGCAAGCTTGTTATGTGTAAACCTCATTGGGCAATCCAACCCGTGGGTTCTTCACAGGAAATCGTTTTATAGTCATAAGTCCTTTTGCTGGTCAGTGTACCCCGAACAAAATTGGAGTTCATATCTTTACTTGTTTCTTATAGCGATAATAGGATAACTACAGTTACACCTATTATCTAGTAAGAAATAAGTAAAGAGGGGCAGCTGTGAACACCTAATTTTGTCCGGGTATCTTTTAATTAATCTTATGAATAAGAAACAAAAAATAAAAAGAAAAAAAGAAAAACAAAAGCTGTTTGATTGTTAATGAACTAAAAAAGGATAATAATAATAAAATAAGAAAAAGAAGTCTAAAAAGGTTTGGTCTACGATGGAATGTCATTTTCCCTTCCTTTCTTAGTGTGTGACAGCTTTCCTTTCTTTTATCTTTTGGTTCTTTGTGCTTTTTTTCAAAAAAATAATAGCATAGTGCATCCTGCTACCCTGTGCCATCACATAACAAAAGCTGATTTTCCCAGTGTAGCAACACCATCAATGGTCCCTTTCTCCACAGCTGGCAGATGGGAACTTATCCTTATTCCTTTGAATGTGCATAAATTCAAGAGCAGAAGCAAAGAGTGGGGGGTGGACGAACATTTCACATACCATTATTTGGTCATTCTTCTCCCTTTTTTTTCCCCTCTTCACCATAAACCCATCAACATCATCTTCTCCTCTCATATCCTTCATCTTCTTCAACAACCCAACAATAACAACACAAAAAAAAAACAGAAAAAGCCCCCACACTTCACATCTTTTCTTCCTCTTAACTTCATCTTCATCCCTCTCATCCCACATCATTCCTCATCTCTAACCTACACATCTCCATCTTCCTTCTAACTCCAACTCTTCTCCCTCCTTCACCCAAAACCCAACAAACACCATAAACCCATACTTACCCATACCCAGCCAACATCACCCATCACCCTCATCCTTCCACCTTCATCTTCCTCCTACCATTTCTCTTCTTCAACCCAACAACAAAAAAACAGAAAAGAGCTCCACCCCCACTTCATTCCCACAGCCACCACATCCTCCTTCTTCCTCCTCAGATCGCAAGACCACCGCAGGCGACCACCACAGATCGCCTCTGTCTTCTCTTCCACTTATCACACGCAGATCCGCATCCCTCAGACCGCCGCAAACCTCGCCTCGCTACCCCTGTCCATGGCGCATCCGCCATCTCCGCAGCCTGGGAACCATGGAACCAACACCGCATGCCACGCCGAACCGCAGCCATAGAGCTCCGCCTCACTCGCCACCACAACCTCGCCGCTCAGTCCCTCACCACCTTGAACCACCGCTCAGATCCGCAAACAAGAAGACGTTTTTGTCCGGAACCGCCGCGGAAGCTCCCAACCCGCGTCATCCACCGCTGCGCTGCCCAGCCGCGCTCCTCCCACGCTCGCCGCCGCCTGTGCTCCTTCATCTGTCTGCGCATGCTGAGTTAGGAACGAAGGTTTCCTTCTGATTTCTCTTCCAGTTTGCAACGTCTTGTCTTTGAGATGTGTTTTTTAAATGTCCTTTTTAATAGCCCATTTTTTATCTTTTATTCTTTTGTTTTTATTATTTCACTCCTTTTTATTGTTTACAGATTTAGTTAGTTACAGGGGACCATGGTTTGGTTATTGGCCCAATTAAATGGGTTTCATCTAACTAAATGGGTTTTTCTGCTTGTGGTCTTGTAGTACCCTTTTCTTATCCATTTACTTATTTTTTTTATATATAAACAAATAACTAGAATAGAATAATTATCGAATTATTTTGGGATGGTTTTGTGATAGGTTTCACACTCAATTCCTTAGATGCGAGATAGCTCTGTGGACATATTTGCCATGTTCTACCTCGTTTAGGAGTTTTCGACATAAAAAATAATAAATAAGTAAAAAACGAAAAATACATAACAACTCTTTTTAAGAAAAAAATAAAATAAAATAATAAAAACAAAAAAAATCAAAACTTTATCAAAATTAAAATCAATCAACCAATCAAATTTTTTCTAAAGAACTACGTGGCTTTGAGTTTCCCATCGCACCCGGGAATACGTAGGAGCAAGATAAATCATCTTGTCGGGTCAAAACTAATTTTTCCCTTTTTTTGTCTCTTTTTATGTTAAAATAATTAATCAAAGTAATTAGACTTGTCTGTTTTTAGGGATGCTCTATGGACACAGTGCCATGTTCAGTCCCTTAGATTTGAGGTTGTCCTGTGGACTCATGTGCCATGTTCAACCTCATTTAGTTTTTATAAATAATAAATTTAAAAAATGAAAAAATTAATAAAAATTTAAAACATTACAAGTTAAAAAATAATTCTTTCTTGTAAATAATTTTGGGGTAAAATAAATATTTAAAAGGTTATTCAAATGTTTTTGCACAATTAACTCGAGATACCGTTTTTAAACGGGCGATGTGGGGTGCTAACACCTTCCCTACTCGTAACCGACTCCCGAATCCAAATCTCTATCTTTTTTTTAAGACCAGTTTATCTTTAAATAATTTGGTTTTCTAAGATTTTCCCAATAAAAATTTTAGTGGCGACTCCTCTGTTTTTACCTTCTTTTTCGCGGCTCCCGGACGGGACGGTCGCGACAATACTTATAGTATAATTTTTTTTAGCAGTGTTCCTTTAAAATTGCTGTAACTTTCTTTAATTCTTACAAGGTAATTTTTATTTTATTACTGTAATAGTTGATGAATATTTATTGGTGTAAATTGTTATTGCTATTATTTTTTTATGACTCTTGTGATATTATTTGCTACTTGTTATTATGAGATTTTTTGTATTGCCTCTTGTTGTTTTAAATGGCTTTTTGACCAAAATGGGTTTCTTTAAGAAACTATTTATTAGTACCAAGTAGCAAATAACAATGACAAGTAGCAAATAATATCAAAAGAGGCATAAAAAAATAATAGCAATAACAATTTACACCAATAAATATTAATCAATTATTACAGTAGTAAAAAAAATTACCTTGTAAGACTTAAAAGAAAGTTACCTGCAATTTAGAAGGAACACTGCTACAAAAAAAATTATACTATAAGTATAGGGAGTAACGATGACATTAATGATAAAGTATCTATTTAAAACAACAAGAGACAATAAAAAAAATCCCAAAATAACAAGTAGCAAATAATATCACAAGAGTCATAAAAAAATAATAGCAATAACAATTTACACCAATAAATATTCATCAATTATTACAGTAGTAAAAAAATTTTACCATGTAAGAATTAAAAGAAAGTTACCTGCAATTTAGAAGGAATACTGCTACAAAAAAAATTATATTATAAGTATAGGGAGTAACGATGAAATTAATGCTAAAGTATCTATTTAAAACAACAAGAGGCAATAAAAAAATCCTCTAATAACAAGTAGCAAATAATATCACAAGTCATAAAAAAATAATAGCAATAACAATTTAAACCAATAAATATTCATCAATTATTACAGTAATAAAAAAAATTACCTTGTAAGAATTAAAAGAAAGTTACCTGCAATTTAGAAGGAACGCTGCTACAAAAAAATTATACTATAAGTATAGGGAGTAACGATGACATTAATGCTAAAGTATCTATTTAAAACAACAAGAGGCAATAAAAAAATCCCCTAATAACAAGTAGCAAATAATATCACAAGTCATAAAAAAATAATAGCAATAACAATTTAAACCAATAAATATTCATCAATTATTACAGTAGTAAAAAAAATTACCTTGTAAGAATTAAAAGAAAGTTACCTGCAATTTAGAAGGAACACTGCTACAAAAAAAAAATTATACTATAAGTATAGGGAGTAACGATGACATTAATGCTAAAGTATCTATTTAAAACAACAAGAGGCAATAAAAAAATCCCCTAATAACAAGTAGCAAATAATATCACAAGAATTATAAAAAAATAATAGCAATAACAATTTACACCAATAAATATTCATCAATTATTACAGTAGTAAAAAAAATTACCTTGTAAGAATTAAAAGAAAGTTACCTGCAATTGAGAAGGAACACTGCTACAAAAAAAAAATTATATTATAAGTATAGGGAGTAACGATGACATTATTGCTAAAGTATCTATTTAAAACAACAAGAGGCAATAAAAAAAATCCCCTAATAACAAGTAGCAAATAATATCACAAGAGTCATAAAAAAATAAAAGCAATAACAGTTTACACCAATAAATATTCATCAATTATTACAGTAGTAAAAAAAAATTTACCTTGTAAGAATTAAAAGAAAGTTACCTTCAATTCAGAAGGAACACTGCTACAAAAAAAAATTATACTATAAGTATAGGGAGTAACGATGACATTAATGCTAAAGTATCTATTTAAAACAAGAGGCAATAAAAAAATCCCCTAATAACAAGTAGCAAATAATATCACAAGAGTCATAAAAAAATAATAGCAATAACAGTTTATACCAATAAATATTCATCAATTATTACAGTAGTAAAAAAAAATTTACCTTGTACGAGTTAAAAGAAAGTTACCTGCAATTCAGAAGGAACACTGCTACAAAAAAAAATTATACTATAAGTATAGGGAGTAACGATGACATTAATGCTAAAATATCTATTTAAAACAACAAGAGTCAATAAAAAAAATCCCCTAATAACAAGTAGAAAATAATATCACAAGAGTTATAAAAAATAATAGCAATAACAATTTACACCAATAAATATTCATCAATTATTACAGTAGTAAAAAAAATTTACCTCGTAAGAATTAAAAGAAAGTTACCTGCAATTCAGAAGGAACACTGCTACAAAAAAATTATACTATAAGTATAGGGAGTAACGATGACATTAATGCTAAAGTATCTATTTAAAACAAGAGGCAATAAAAAAAATCCCATAATAACAAGTAGCAAATAATATCACAAGAGTCATAAAAAATAATAACAATAACAGTTTACACTAATAAATATTCATCAATTATTACAGTAGTAAAAAAAATTTACCTTGTAAGAATTAAAAGAAAGTTACCATTAATTTTAAAGGAACACTGCTAAAAAAAATTATACTATAAGTATACGGATTAACGATGATGTTAATGTTATTACAAGGTAAAAAAGAATTTTTTACTACTGTAATAATTGATGAATATTTATTGGTGTAAATTATTATTGTTATTATTTTTTATACCTCTTATTATTGCTATCAATTATGTTTTCTTTTTTTTCTTTTTTTTAATACTGGTAGGCGTCAGTCTGACTTGTGCATTTTAATCAAGTGACTGGAATTTGAATCCCAGCTCTTGCGTATGTAGTGAATTCTTGTTGAGATGGATTTCTCACCTTTATATACCATTCATTCTCTCGCATGAGATTAGTTCTCACTTCCAATAAATATACTTGATCAAGGACTAAAAAAAATACGAAGTTGAACCTTATAGTTAGCAAGTTGGTTAATTTGGGATAACAAATTGAATATCGGAGTCAAAATGAAAGGAAAAATCTAAAATATTGAACAACATGCGCTCAGTGTGTCCACATTATATCAAACTTCTGACTAAATCTAATCAAATAAATTCATTATTAAATTAGATATGGCCCTTTCTAAGTTTGAACAGAAGAAATTAAGTGTTATGGGTCAAATAAAAGGTGACTGATAAAATTAAAGCACAAGGTTTTTGGAAGGGGTGTTCATCAACCGATCCAACAAACCAATGCAAACCGCAAAAACCGAATCGAAAAACCGAAAACCGAACAAACCGAAAACCGAAAAAATCGAAAATCGAAAAAAACCGCAAATTTTTATTGGATCGGATCGGATTTTGGATCCTATAGTGAAATCTAATCCAATCCAAACCGATCTATTATATACGTATACTATTATTTTTGAAATTATAGTATTACTCATACTTAAACATTATTCTTCATACTTTTATGTCCATCATTCTCTTTAATATTTTTGTTGGAATGACATATATAAGATTATTTAGAATAAATATTAATGTCTTGAAGTTATATTTTACTAAAAGTTTTGATGCATGACATATATATATTTGATTGAGTAATCATCAAAAATAGAAAAACAATTAAGTAAATTTGAAAAATAATTAGCTAAAATTTATTTGTAGCCGATTCAAGGAAAAAAAAAAAGGATAAGTGGGAGTAGATATAGAGAATTAATATAAAAGAACGTGTTAAAAAATAACAATAATTTTTTTCTTCTCAAACTCCCAAATTAAAATGAAGATTATCTTTTATCCACTATTAAATAAGTAGAAATGACACTTGACATTAGGAAAAAAATAAAGTATGACAAAAACCAAATTATCCAATCAAATCCAAACCGCATTTGATTGGATTGGATCGGATCGGATTTTTTTAAGGAAGCAAACCGATCCAATCCAAACCGCACGATGTTTTCATCATTGGATCGGATGACTTTTTAGCTCAAAATCGATCCAATCCAATCTAATCCGCGAACATCCCTAGTTTTTAGTGGGGTTCTTAATAGCCAGAGGAATTTGAAAGTCAAATGATCATGAATGGGACTTGAATAACAAATTAAAAAAAACATAGGAAAATCCTAAGAATTGAACCACACACTCTCCCTGCATACGTACGATATACAATACATCATGAAGAGTGTTTTTCTTTTTTTAAAGGAAAAATACATCCGAGGGTCCAACATGGCGGCTAACAAGCTTCTTACTCAATCTAATAAAATATATTTATTAATAAAAAAAATACTAAAAAATATCCTTAGGATAATCAAGAAAATAAAATTTGTATTGAAAAATTGTATATTTAATATTTGAAGGAATGAAATACTTAATTTCCAATAAAAACTTGTTTTTTTGTTTTTTATGATTTATTAACGAGTGTCCTAACATTTGTCAGCATGATCCTTATTAATAAAACGTAGCCTAAGTTTAATTAACGACTTATGACATGAGAACCGGATATCATACGTACCGCGGTTTTCAACAAAGAGAAAAGGACGATCTTGCATTGGATCCAATTCACAGGACAACTAGGTTTGTGACTGGTTTCATAAAACTGCAGAACCGACTAAAACTGAAGTTACGGTGAAAGGTTAGAGTCAGTTAAGTTTGTTTGTTATTTCCTATTATAATAAAAATTATTATAAAACTGTTATATTATTTTATTTCATTTGATGTTTTTAAAGATTTGTATAAAAAATAATGAAAATAATTTTTTATTTATTTTTATTATTTAATGTACAAATCTTTAAAAACAGAAAATAAAATAAAAACAAAATAATATTTTTATAATTATTTTTTTATAATTATCTTTAAAATCAGAAAATCAAAACTGAAAATGGGGTATCAACAAAACATGCTCTTACAAGTCCTAAAAATTGAACACACAAAGTACCCACAATATATACATCAACTATAGCGAACAGTTTTCCACTTTTCCTACATTAGCTAGAGTGAAATTTCCTTTTTTTTCTTTTAAATACATCAGAGGATCCAACGTGGTCCCTAACAAACTTCTGATTAACCTAATAAGATAATTTTATTATTAATTTAGGTTTAACCCTCCCTAATTAAGATTGATTTATGGCTTATGATAGCTTAGCAGGTGTGTCACTTATATAAGTGGTATTAAAGCTGCATCTGTGTCCCACCTTATTAGGTGGTATTAAATGGGACCACCTAATTTTATCCAATTTTTAATTAATTATTTTTATATTTTTTTTATTTTATTTGAAATGAAAAGGAAAAAAACAGAAAATAATGAATAGGTTATGTATGCACTACAACATAATAGACTTTTAATAACGCACCTTTAATAGCATTTCCGTGTGGAAATGCTATTAAAAGTGATGGGGGACTTTTAATAGCGTTTCCCTAAGGGAAACGCTATCTTAGGTATCACCTAAGATAGCGTTTCCGTGTGGAACCGCTATTAAAAGTGTCACTTAGGAAAAGATAGCGGTTCCACACGGAAACGCTTATCTTAGGTGATACCTAAGATAGCGTTTCCTTCAGAAAACGCTTATCTTAGGTATCACCTAAGATAGCGTTTCCTGTAGGAAACGCTATCTTAGGTCTTCCCAAAAAAATTAGACGCGCGCTCGGCCTTCCCTCTTTTGTTTCTTCCTCATTTTCATTCTCTTTGTTTTCTTCCCCTCTGCATGCCATCTCTTTTTTCTTCCCTCACCTTCGCCATTGCTCGCGCCACGCTACTCCGAAAGAGAAAGAACTTAAATCATACCATTGTAGTTTTAGTTTCACACTTTCATAGTTTAGAGAGAAAGTGTGTGTGTGTTCTGTGGAGTGGAAGATAACTGAAGCTCTAGAAGGAGACAACACAAGGAAGAAGAGTGGAAACAAAGGGATACCCATTGTTTTTCTTCTTCATTACAATAGTGGGTTGGTGTTCCTTCTACTTATTATGCTTGTTGTTCCTTCTTATTGTCCTTTTGGGTGCATCTCTCTTTGTTTCACCATTTTACATTTTGCTTGTTCAGATTCTTTTTTTGTGTTTTGTTTTTTACTCTTTGTGGCATTTTTTGGGTTCTAATATTTCTCTCTATCAGTTGTTAGGTATTGTCCTTTTTAAGACATTGGATTTCTGGATTCCTGCCTCTATATGAATAAATGTCAATTTTTTGTTTTTGTTTTTTAGTTGATTGCTAGTGAAGTCATGTCTTCGAGAGTCTGAGCTTCATTAATACCTTGCAAGGTGAAGCTTCTTGCTCGAAGTTTGTATTTTTAGGCTGTCTTAGTAATGAGTCATTGAGGCTTTGATGATTATATCCCAAAAGCTAAAATTTCACCATTTCATGATTTTTTTCTCTCGAGAAGTCTGTTTATTTCCCATTTCTCAATTCAATTTTCAAACTCGAATAACATAAGCTCCTCTCGCATTCAGAGCCATATCCTGGAATGGTAAATAGATTTTGTATGGTTGATTATGGTTATGATTTCTAATGCCGGAGGGTTCAAACTACAATTGGCTTCATGTGTCGTTTTGTATGTCAATTTAATGTTTAATGCTGTTTGTGCTTGATGCGACCCACACTATAGAGCAAAGTAGTGCTTGATTTTTAAATATGATTAAGTCTCATACTAAGAGCTTCACACTGCGGCTCGAGAGTCGTGACACGATCACAAGGGCGCATTCCCGGTTGAACCCGGTTCCCAAGTTTGCAGCTTTAGTGGAACCCACTTCCAAGTTCACAATCCGTTTTCAGGTGATTATATATAATTTACAAATTTTATTTCCTGACATTCTTAATATTTGTGGGAGTGTGTTTTTATCCAAGTTCACAGTCTGTGTTCAAGGTTTTATTTTACTTGCTCTTTAATTTTCGGTTTGATTGGTGTTGAATGGAATGTGACTTGTTTGTGTGTCAATCATTATTTGAAAATATGAATATGGATTGACGGATTGACTGTATGCATTTTGAACCTAATGCTGCTGGTATCCTGTTTTGTTTTGTTTCAATGTTTTTCGGAATGTGAAGAATGGGTTCATATGTTTGTTTTTGTTGCTTCAGTTTGTTGATCCTTTCCCTTTATATATCATTTAATTTAATGTTCTGTTCTCAGATTTTGGTGTTTTTAGAGAGTGAGCAAGTTTGCCTTAGTCCTATGCCTAAGTCCTAGTTGTTATGGATCTCATCCAATGTGTATTGTGTATCCCCTGATCTGATGCCCAAGACAACCCAACAGTACAGATTGTGGGTACTATGTCATGCGTTTCATGAAGGAGACTATCTTGCAGAACCAAGTTAAAATACCAATGGCGGTATGTTGTTTACTTAGCTTTTAACTGTGACTGTTCAAATGTTTTAGCAATTGTAACTTAATTTATTTAATTTTTATGTCGCAATGATCTTCCTCGACTTCAAATGCTCCACATACTCCACCGCTGCTCGGCTATCCGAAGTCAAGGAAGAGTGGTGTCGCTATATTGTTGAAAAGTTCGTTTGATTATGTCAAATTGATCACAGTAGTTGCAGCAATACTCATTGGTATGTGAATAATGCTTTATATTTATCAACCCCAAACTATCTATGTATTTGTTTTTCCTTGGTACATGCCTTCGAGTTGATGTGCCGCTGCTAGGAGAAAATAAGTTCAAACTTATTATTTTTGTTACACTTTGTTAATGCTTGATTTGAATTCTCTGTTTCTTGCTACGAGTAGTATTTACCTAATTAGTCTCGTATCCCAATGTAACAAAGTTAGTCTTTGTGGTGGAAATGCAGTATGTATGCTACTGAGTCTTTGGATCACATTTCGACACATTACTTTGGTGTTGTCTTGGTCTCATGAAAAACAAACAGAAGCTGTAAATGTAGATTAATTGTAGATGTATGTTGGTTTTCTGATTTTGGTTTCTTAAGGATTGAGATCTGGTATAGTTGCTGCACTTTGATTTTGTCTTACTCGTGTGAATTTGAATACTTTAGAAACAGAGTGGTGTACTTATATCTGGTTATATATATATATATATAGTTGCTGTATAGAGTGTTGCACTTTGATTGTATAGTTACTGGTTTGCTGCACAAACAAATGCAGTGCTGCATTGAACACTTATATTTTGAACACATTTTGAACAATTGTGTTGACTGCAACAATTGTGGTTTTTTTGTGTAAATATGCAGGAATAATGGATGTTTTTGTTAAGAAATAAAATTAAAAAAAAAAGGGGCTTTAGATAGCGTTTCCTTGTACAAACGCTATCTAAAGTCAGACTTTAGATAGCGTTTGTATAAGGAAACGCTATCTAATGTCTGACTTTAAACGCTATCTAAAGTCAGACTTTAGATAGCGTTTGTATAAGGACACGCTATCTAAAGCGACTTTAGATAGGTCACAAACGCTATCTAAAGTCACCTATTAATAGCAGTTCCTAAATGCTATCTTTGCTAACGAGTTTTAATAGCGGTAGAATAGATAGCGGTTACAAACGCTATTAAAAGGCATACGGAAACGCTATCTAAAGTCTAATCTGTTGTAGTGATGGTTGTATGCATTTGAATCCCACAAGCTGTCAAAAAGTTATTGCGCTTTATGAGAAGACTGAATAAATGGCTGATTGATAAGTTTCAACTCCTGTCTTGATTTTTATACAAACTCTGTTTTTGAACCTTACCTTACATAAGGAGAATTTGATGATAAATTGGAACTGGAAAATTCTTGGGTGTTCGGTAACTTTTTCTTTTTTGTTGTTGATGAAAATCGGTAACTAAATATTGAGGTTAAAGAGTTAGTTAAAGTTGGGTAAAGTTCAGTTAGAAGCAGTTAGCGGTTAGTTAGCTGAGCTGTCCTAATTATGGCAGTTTAATTGCACTATATGTACACGTAATTAGCATTAGAGCTAGTAGACTTGTACATTTTATTCATTGAATGAAATCTCCATTTTGATGGATTTCTTACAACTTCTCTCCGCTACAAGTCTAATATGGTATCAGTAGTTCTTCTTCGAGCTTCCAATCTCTGATTCTTCTTCTTCCTTCTTGAATTTCTCTCTCCATTTCTGCAATTTTCCACTTCGTTGTGTTCTTGTTCTTCACAAAATGGATGAAGAGAACCCTCTTTTCATACATTCTTCTGATCTCTCTGGTTTGGTTCTTGTTTCACAGCCACTAGATGGTAGTAATTACCTCACATGGCGTCGATCAATGATGCTGGCTCTTGATGGAAAGAACAAA
Organism: Sophora flavescens; assembly: GCA_030762895.1. Taxonomy (NCBI): domain Eukaryota; kingdom Viridiplantae; phylum Streptophyta; class Magnoliopsida; order Fabales; family Fabaceae; genus Sophora; species Sophora flavescens. The sequence continues at coordinate 218,151,042 of CM061062.1, forward strand.
TTAGGTTTTGTTGATGGCTCTGTTCCTCAACATTTTCCAAATGATCCAAATTTCCGTTTATGGAAGCGCAATGATAGCATAGTTGCTTCTTGGATTCTGAATTTGATCACCAAGGAAATCAGTACCAGTGTGATTTACTCCACTTCTGCATCAACCATTTGGAATGACCTAGAAAATCGCTTCAAACAGAAGAATGGACCACGAATCTTTCAATTGAAGAAGGCGCTTCTCCACTGCACTCAAGATTCAAGTTCAATTAGTGCTTACTTCACTCAGTTCAAGAGTTTATGGGAGGAACTTGGAGAATATAGACCTGTGCACAATTTCCAGTGTGGGGGTGTTCAGCCTCTAATCGATTTTCTGCAAGATGAGTTTGTGATGAATTTCTTGATGGGGGCTTAATGAGTCTTTCTCTCATGCTCGAGGTCAGATTCTCATGATGAACCCTATTCCACCTATTTCCCAAGTTTTCTCTATTCTCATTCAAGATGAAACTCAAAGAGAGGTTGGCCTTCAAATTGTTCCTTCCAATGAGGTTGCATATGATGTCCAATCAGCTCAGAACAAAGGCAAGTACCAGAAGAAGGACAAGCCAATCTGTGCTCACTGTGGCATTGCAAGTCACACTAAGGATAAGTGCTTCAAACTACATGGTTACTCTCCTGGTCACAAGAAGCACCAAGCCTCAGCTTCCACATCTGTCAATCAGGTTTAAGCCATTGTTGATGACAGTGAGGATGCTACTTGGTCACCTCAGCAATGTCAACAAATTCTTGCACAGTTACAAGCACAACTTGCAAGGGTTCCCGTGTGTACTGAACAAGGTCAAAATGACACTTTTGTAGGCAAGCTGTCCATAGGTACTTCCTTGTCAGTTCTAAATTCCCCTTTCAAAAACTCAACTTGTTGGATTCTTGACTCAGGAGCCACCTCTCATATAACCTGCTATGATCATGTTTTTCTTGACTTTAAAGTTCTAGAAAACAGATTTGTCACTTTGCCAAACAAATCCATAGTTAAAGTGGTAGGCACTGATTCAGTTCAGATTAATCCATTTTTAGTCATTCATGATGTATTGTACATACCTTCTTTCCATGTCAATTTACTTTCTGTCATTAGATTGCATTCTCTCAATTCCATTGCTGTCATCATTGACAAATCTTCTTTCTTTATACAGGACACTTTGCACAAGAGGACGATTAGCAAGGGTGAACTTCACCATGGCCTCTATGTTCTTCATTCTCACAATAAGCCCAAATCTGTTAATAGGACACATACTCCATTAGATAACACAGTAGCACACGCATTCAATGTTACAAATAAAACTTATTGTAACCTGTGGCATGCACGGTTAGGTCATGTATCTGAAAAAGTTTTGAAGCTTTTTTGTAATAAACTAGACATTCATTTACAGTCCACCTCATGTAATGATTGTTTGATTTGTCCCCTATCAAAGTTTAGACGCCTTTCCTTTGTTTCAAACAACAACTATTTTGCACTGCCTTTTGATCTTGTTCATGTAGACATATGGGGTCCTTACCATCACCCCACTTATGATGGTAAGAGATTTTTCTTGACAATTGTTGATGATTGCACAAGGTGTACATGGTTGTATTTGTTGCAATATAAATCTGAGGCTCCTACCATGATTAAAAGATTCTTTAGCTATGTCAAGACTAACTTTGACAGGACTATAAAGCAACTTAGGTCTGACAATGCTAAGGAACTTCATATGACTGAATTTTTGGAAGAACAAGGCACTTTGCATCAATTTATTTGTCCTTATAGACCTGAACAAAATGCTGTTGTAGAAAGGAAGCATCAGCATCTGCTGAATGTGGCTAGAGCCTTGATGTTTCAAACCAACAACTTGTTGGTTTTTGGGGAGAATGTGTCACTGCTGCTACTTTCTTGATCAACAAAGTTCCTTCTCCGTCACTGAAAAATGCATCACCTTATGAACTGTTGTATGGCAAACTGCCTAGTTATGCGTGTTGGAACCAAAGTAGTTTTGGATTTAATAATTTCTAAGTTTTGATGCTAACAAAAGGATTGAATTTGCTTGGCAAAGTGTTAGTTGAGATCTAACATGTGCTTTCGGTTATGCAGGAACATCTTAATAAGTAAAATTAACTTGGGATAACTTCAAATTGAAAAATAGACAGGCTGCTCAAGTACTTTGGTAAAGTTGCTTAGTCATTTAATTAAGTAGACTGGTTGTTTAAGTAGACGAGGCTCTAAATATTTACTAGATAAATACCTAAATAACTTGTTAGGTACAACAAGTCCAAAGACTTGAAAATAAGCGCGTCTATCTTGCCACGTAAGCATACGGAAGTAATTAGTTGAAGAAAATGAACTAAAACACAAAGTAATCAAGTAGACGAGCTCTAACCGCCACGTCACTAGACGGAGATCTTTATAACTCATTAAGAAATAGCAAGTCTGAAGACTTGATAGATAAGAGGATATGCCACGCCATAAGATGAGCTAAGTAAAATATAGAACAGACTTGGACTCTCATATGAATGAGTAGATGGAGTTTCTTTGTAAACAAGCTCCATCTTTGAATGAATTAAATGCAATCCGAATATCTTATATTTATTTCAAATGGTTGATATTTATTTAAATAGAATATTTGTTCTTCACATTTGTTTTATCTGCTTTAATATTTCAACTTGTTGCAAAAGAAACATAATACAATCAAGAAATGCAAAAAACAGAATCATACAATAAGATACTGCAAAACGATATGTACGATGACAACTTTATGACTGAAAAAGTTGGATTATACACAAAAGAGGAACAACAAGTGCTCAAGCTGTAATACTCAGGAGTGAACCTCCAAATTCATGATACCTCGATAACCAAGAGTACTATTCAGCATTGCTACAATCAAGCTATCAGTCACAACGGATATCATGCATTAAATGCTATATCTAAACGGGATTATTCAAAGTAACCGTTGGAGAAATACAAGTGAAGAAGAAGGTCACTATAAATTGAAGACCTCGGATACCGAAGAATAACTCTTGCCTGCATAAACTTGCTAGCTGAACTTTTGTCAATTGATAATCACTCATTCCATTATTCTTTCAAGAGAAAGAGTCTGTATTCTTTAGTTTGAATATTGTTCTAATATTCAACTGATCTTAAACAGTCATACTTTCACACATAGTGAGTTAAGAAGATCAAACATTAAATCTCTTTGTTAGAGTTAGAGCCTGAAGAGGCTTGGTAAGAAAGGAATACTTGTAGCCTGGAGAGGTGTTGAATACTTGGTTGTAATCTATTTGGAGAAATAGTGGATAAGTCATTCAAGTCGAAGGGACTGGACGTAGCTCTTGGTTGGAAGAGAATGAACCAGGATAAAATCTCTTGCGTGAATCTTCTATACCTAAACTCTTCAGTTTTATTTGCTTATACTAACTGTGGGGTTTTGATATTACTTTTGTTAAAGTCTTTTAAAAAGGATCTTTGTTCTTGTGCTTGCTTCTATTTCTAATCTCCTTGTGTACAAAAGTTGTTTTAAAGGTTGTTTTTGAAAATTATTAACAAACACAATTCAACCCCCCCTTCTTGTGTTTTCCTGTGTCAACTTCAGTTGGTATCAGAGCTCAGCCTCGAAAGGGTTGAGCATCTAAAATGCGCTGAGGGAGTACGATCCAATAACCATGGATGCAGAAGGACAAGCTATCAACAGACCTCCTCTCTTTGATGGTTCTGATTATGACTACTGGAAGAAGAGGATAGTGGCCTTTTTGGATGCACAAAGTCTAGACATCGGGGAGCTCATAGAAACTGGTTATACCGAACCTAGAAATGAAAATGGAGCTGTTGTTACTAGAGCTGACTGGACAGCAGATCAAAAGGCAAAGCATCAACTCAATCTTAAAGCTGAGCACTATTTGATATGTGCCATCACCAAATCTGAACATGACAAAGTTCACAGCTGCATTACTGCGAAATAAATCTAGGATACTCTTGCCCTAGCTCATGAGGGTTCCTCACAAGTTAAGGAATCTAAGATCAGCATGCTAGTTCATCAGTATGAGCTGTTCAAGATGGGTGAACATGAAACAATAGACCAAATGTTTGGAAGATTCCAAACCATCACCAACAGTCTCAGATCTCTTGGAAAAATCTATGAAAATAGAGATCATGTCAGAAAAATCCTGAGAAGTCTATCCAAGCAATGGAGACCCAAAGTAACTGCCATTCAGGAAGCAAAAAACCTAAATACACTCTCTCTGGAAGAGCTTATAGGATCTCTCAAGGTTCATGAACTTGAACTCAATGAAGAAGAAAACTCCAGAAAAGGAAAATCTATTGCCCTAAAGGCAAAGAAAGTAAGTTCATCAAAAGTTCTCAAAGCTGCTGAGTCATCTGATAAGTCTGAATCTTCTGATGATAATGAAGAATCAGAAGAGGATGAATTACCCTTTATCTCCAGAAAGATTCAACATATGTGGAGAAAGAAAGGTGGTTTCAGAAGGAAGCAATTAAATAAAAAGTTTTCCAAGGAGAAATCAAACCCCAAGGAAAAAGGTCCACCCTTGTGCTTTGAATGCAAGAGACCTGGTCATTTCAAAGCTGACTACCCTGAGCTAAAGGACAAAAAGAAATTCTTCAAAAAGAAGAAAGGTTTAATGGCTACATGGGAGGATCTTGATTTGTCATCATCAGATGAAGAAAATGAAGCTGAGGAAGAGGCAAATATCTGTCTCATAGCAGACACTGGATCAGAAAGTGAATACACCGATGCTGAGGTAATGGACTCTGACCCGTCCACTCTTCAAAATGCTTTTGATGAATTGTTTCATGAGTCATCTATACTATCACGAGAATATAAGAGTCTCAAAAAGAAATTTTCTAAACTATCTAAAGAATATGATAGGGTCTGCACGGAGAAACAAAACCTGAAAAATGAAAACGACATGCTAAAATCAGTGAATGTCACTCTAGCTGAAAAAGTGGTGTGTAAACCTGATGCCTCTTGTGAAGTTGCAAAACTAAAGCAAGATATGACATATCTAACTGATTCTCTGTCACCTTATGATAAATCTGGTCTTGGTTATGACAAAGAGAAGCAAGACGCATCTCACAAAAAGTCAAAACCACTTAAACAGCATAGGGCTTCAAAAGTTCCAAATAAACATACCAAAGCTAAGTCTATCTTGTCTAACAACTTTTGTAAAGTATGTGGAAAAAATAGGTATATTACATCTAGATGCATACACAATAAATATACTAAGCATACTCGTCTAGTGACAACTAATAAGAAAGGACCCAAGTCAGTTTGGGTACCTAAAGATAAAATAACACATGTTGCAGATTTGCTTAACAACAGGAAGAAAACAGATGTCTTGGTACTTGGACAGTGGTTGCTCACGACACATGACGGGAGAAAGGTCTATATTCCAAAACCTTAAAACCAAAGATGGTGGCTGGGTCACATTCGAAGGAAATCAGAAAGGGAAAATCATTGGTATAGGTAAAATTGGTAAACATCATTTTCCCTCCATTGATAATGTTCTTTTAGTAAATGGCTTGAAGCACAATCTACTGAGCATAAGTCAATTATGTGACAGTGGATATGCAATGTCTTTTGATAAGAACATGTGTACTGTCAAGAAAGATGATGGGTCATTTTTATTCACTGCAAAAAGGCAAAACAATCTCTTCAAGATTATCTTGGAGGACCTCTCAAATCAAAGTGTCTCATGTCTAGTGTCCATTGAAGATGAGTGATGGATTTGGCACAAAAAGCTAGGTCATGCAAGCTTGAAATTAATTTCAAAGCTAAACAATCATAACCTCGTGAGAGGACTACCGAACCTTAAGTTTAAATTTGATGCTCTCTGTGATGCATGTCAAAAGGGAAAACAAGTCAAACGTTCTTTTGAATCTAAGAATGTTGTTAGTACCAATAGACCACTAGAGTTGCTACATCTTGATCTTTTTGGTCCAACAAGGACTGCCTTTGTCAATGGTAAGAAATATGGTCTTGTCATAGTAGACGATTACACTAGATGGACATGGGTTATGTTCCTAACTCACAAGGATGAGTCTTTTAAGGTCTTTTATGTATTCTGCAAACGTGTACAGAATGAAAAAGGCATGTGTATCACTTCAATCAGAAGTGACCATGGGGGAGAGTTTGAAAATGAGCTATTTCATAAGTTCTGTGAAGAGAGTGGTATTCTTCACAAATTCTCAATACCTAGAACACCACGGCAAAATGGGTGGTAGAGAGAAAGAACAGATCTATTCAAGAGATGGCTAGGACTATGCTCAATGACAACTCGGTCCCTAGCCCTTTTGGGCTAAAGCTGTTAATACTGTCTGTTACATTCAGAATAGAATATACATTAGACCTATCCTGAATAAGACTCCTTATGAATTGTGGAAAGGAAGAAAACCCAACATATCTTATTTTCACCCCTTTGGTTGTAAATGCTTTATACTGAATACTAAAAATCAACATGGTAAATTTGATGCTAAAACAGAATGTGGAATACTATTAGGATATTCTGAAACATCTAAAGGCTTTATAGTTTATAATTCTAGGACTCTGATAGTAGAAGAAAGTATTCATGCCAAGTTTGATGACAAACAACCTGATAAGAAATTATCAGAGCTAGATGAAGCTTTTGCAGATCTTGATCTAAGCAATCTAGGAGACTCACCTGAGATAAAAGTTGATGATCAAGAAGATGACCCCACACAACAACCAGAAACTTCCACTTCTCAACATGATACAGTTCAAAAATCTTGGTACTTCAAGAATTATCATCCACAAGATCAGATCATTAGAAACCCCAATGACAAGCTAAGAACCAGATCAACCTTCAGAGAACAAGACAACTCTGCACTAGTCAATGAGTTGGAACCAAAGACAGTAGACGAGACTCTGTTGGACAATGGTTGGATTCTAGCTATGCAAGAAGAACTCAATCAGTTTGAAAGCGGTGATGTTTGGACTCTGGTTCCACTGCCCAAAGACAAATCAGTGATTGGAACAAAGTGGGTTTATAGAAACAAACTTGATGAAAATGGTAAGGTAATCAGAAACAAAGCAAGACTTGTTGCTCAAGGTTTCTCTCAAGAAGAAGGTATAGATTATACTAAAACCTTTGCACCTGTTGCTAGATTAGAAGCTATTAGAATTCTACTTTCATGCACTGCACATCATTATATTATGCTTTTTCAGATGGATGTTAAGAGCGCTTTTCTAAATGGCTTTATTAATAAAGAAGTCTATGTTATGCAACCTCCGGGTTTTGAGTGTGAAACCCATCCTCAACATGCATATAAGCTTAAGAAAGCTTTGTACGGTCTTAAGCAAGATCCTAGAGCTGGTATGATAGACTAAGTTCATTTCTTATGGAAAATGGATTCAATAGAGGAAAGGTTGATACAACCTTATTTAGAAAATCCATTAAGTCTAATTTCATAGTTGTACAGATATATGTTGATGATATTATTTTTGGTAGTACTGATGAGTCTCTGTGCAAAGAATTCTCTAAGTTAATGCAGAAAAAGTTTGAAATGAGCATGATGGGAGAGCTCAAATTCTTCCTTGGACTTCAAGTAAAACAAACCATGGACGAGGTGCTCATCCACCAAACTAAGTATACAAAAGAACTTCTGAAGAAGTTTAAGATGGATGATTGTAAACCAATGAATACTCCTATGCACCCCACCTCCATACTGAACAAAGATGATAAAGAGAAAAAGGTAGATCAAAAGGTATACAGAGGTATGATAGATCTCTCTTATATCTTACTGCGTCTAGGCCTGATATTATGTTCAGTGTATGTTTATGTGCTCGATTTCAATCTGATCTTAGAGAATCTCACTTATTAGCAGTTAAGAGAATTTTTAGATATTTAAAAGGTACTACTAATCTTGGTTTGTGCTTTAAGAAAAATGAAGATTACAGATTAGTTGGTTTTTGTGATACTGACTATGCTGGAGATAGAATTGAAAGAAAAAGCTCTATTGGAGGATGTCACTTCATTGGAGCTAATCTTGTCTCATGGTCAAGCAAAAGACAAAGTACCATTGCTTTATCAACTGTTGAAGCTGAGTATATATCAGATGCTAGTTGCTGCTCACAACTTCTCTGGATCAAACATCAATTGGAGGACTACAATGTATATGTAAGTAGTATTCCGCTTATGTGTGATAATACTGCTGCAAGATATCTATCAAAGAATCCAATTTTGCATTCTAGAGCTAAGCACATAGAGATTAAACATCATTTTATTAGGGATTATGTGCAAAGAGATGTGATTGATATTCAATTTGTAGATACTGACCATCAATGGGCAGATATCTTTACTAAACCTCTTGCAGAGGACAGATTTATCTTTATTAGGAAGCATCTTAATTTAATATGTGTGGATTAGCTTAGGCGTCCAACCTCGAGAAATTTGTTTTGCTAATCATGAGTCTATTACTTATGCTCGTCTAATACATATTTGAAGCTGTGCATCTATTGCATAATGTATTGCACGTCCATATGACGCGTCCACTGATATTGGTTATCGCGTCCATTGTATAGTTTCAGACGAGTTCACATCTGCCTATGATTAAAAAAAATTGTGTGTTAATAAATGCATTTATTTTGTCACAAGACAAATTTATCCTTTATTCTCTTTGCTGAGTCAGTACTTCCATCAATCCCATCAAGACCTTTTTATGGTCCCAAGTTACCAACGCCGTTTTATCATAATGACATGTCATGTCAAAAGTTTTTTTTTTAAAACCTTTGATATTCAAAATTCCTTTTAAAGAAATCTTCTCCCTCTGAGAAAAACTTTACGCTTCCATAACCTCTCGAGCTATCTCTCTCTTTACCTCTCTCTGCTTTCAAACCCTAAGCTCTTTGATCATCTACAATGGCTTCTTCAACCTTCAACGTGGACAAACTCAACTTAGCTATAGAGCATCATTTTAACCTTAGTATGATGAAAGACTACAATCTTGACATAACCAAATATGTCAATGCAGTTGGGTGGGAAGGACTCATCGCAGAGAAAGTCTCTGTCTTTCCCAACCTAATCGGGGATTTCTGGAGAAACATCCAACTGACAGAAACTGACTTCTACTCAACAGTATTAAGAAAGAAGATTACAGTCTCGGAGAAGACTATTGCTGATGCAATCTTCTGTGCTCAAGAAGGTCTAGTCTTCACTGAATCATGGGAAGAAGACTTGGGTAGCTCTGAGACTATAGAAGTTTGTCTCATGAAAGAGGACACAGTCAGGACTCACTCATGGAAGGCTGTTGAAATGAAGTATATCGTTCGTATCCTTCACCAGCTTATCAACAAGGTGGTGTTTCACAAGGTTGGATCCAAGGACAACCTCTCATCTCTTCACAAATTCTGTCTCCTTCATCTTCTCACAGAAACAAGAATCAATCTTCCTAGAATCCTATATGGAAGATTCTGAGACGCTGTGATGAACAAGAAAAGACTCTCTGCACTTCCTTTCTGCCATCTTCTCTCAAAGATTTTCAAGGCTCAAGGAGTATATGAGTTTCTTGCTGCTAAGACTCCTGAGGAGCAAGCTAGGTTATTAACTGATAAACCAATGTCTGCTGCAGACTTTGGAAAGATGAACATAGCCAACATGAACCTCAGTACCTATGTTGCTGCTACAATGGCTAAGACTGAGGAATTAACGATGGCTAAAGAAGAGATGGTTGAACAGAATAATGCTGAAGTCCTAGGGGTTAAAAGGGTAACCAGGCAGAAGACCACTGCTACAAGGAAACTTGCCCTCAAGAGGCCAGCTAGTGGGATTATTACCTGGGAGCATTATGATGCCCCTACTGCAAAGAGACCAAGAAAAATTATCCTCTCTCATAATGAAGATGAGGAAGCTGATGAGGTTAACATTCTTATCAATTCTATTCTAAAGAAGCAGAAGACCTCTGCTGCTGCTGCTGAGGCCGTTGTGCCTGATCCATCAATTGTACCAATTAAACCAAGGAGGCAACCGGCAAGAAAAGCTAGGTCGACTAAGACTCCTAAGGTATCCATCTCTGCTAATGATCATGTTCAATTAGCTATAGATGCCTTAGTGTCTACTTTAGAAACTAGGATAGATGATATCCCTATCTCGACTCCAGATGACGTGTATATTCCCACACCTCTTTCACCCCAACCAACACAAACAACCACTTTTCATGCCGATGATCCCTGGTTAAATCAACCAGATGAAAGCATTTCCCCTGGTGCACCTTTCCCCAAACCTCTGAGAACCCTATTTCCTCCCCTCACCCCAACTTTTGTCCTTTACAATGACAAATCTGAGGATTGGGCCAAAGTAAAAAGGGAATGAAAAATTCTGTTTCATTCTCACCAATCTGAACCAGAACACATTCCAAACAGATGGTATCCTCTACCTGAATATGAGGAAGAAGTTAGCCAATCTGTTGAACCCATCTATCTACCTCACCCTGAGTGTCAATTAATCAAGAATGTGCCTTCTCAAATGCACAATGACTTAGGGCCTTTAGTCACTCACCTACCCTTAACCAAATACCCCCCCCCCCCCCCCCCAAAAGAAAATTTACCCGAACCTTGTCAAAAGTCAAAACACCACCATTCATACCACTCACTGATGGAGTTGAGAGACATATTATCCCCGTCTGGGAGACTGACCCCAAAAGGAAAAATCTTCCCACTATTCCTTAGAAAAGAGCAAGATCATCTAAGAATATCCCCATGATCATGTCAAGGGACACAAAACGGGTGTCCTTTGAGCATCCCCGAATCTATGGGAGGACTACTGACTTATTTCTGGATCAGCTCTGCTATGATATGCTGAAGTGGGAGTTCAGTCAAATCAGAGCTGATAGAGCTGCAAGTTTTGTCCCTCAATCCTGGCTGAGGCATAATGAAGCAATCAGGATTGGAATCAAACCCTACAGGATCTGTTCGAGATTGCCAATGCTGGATCTTAATAAGGACAAGGACCTGAAGAACAGAAGATTCAAGGGAGTGATGCCTGAAGCTGAGTCAGCATTGCTTGATCTTGATCAAGAGACTTTTGACTACTCAATGTTGGATTTCCTTCTAAATATTGAATCCATTGAGTTGATCAATGAGCACAGAGTTGCTGACTTCTGGAAGTCTCACAAAATTCATTGCACCAGAGAGGCATCTTCCTCTGGTTTATTTGAAGAAGAAAAGGAAGATATTCCCAAGGTCAGAGGAAAGTGTGCTCTCTCACACTTTAGATATATAATATATAAAGACCTCTGGGGACTTCCAATAAACAGCAGGAATGTGGAATTCATCTACCTCATTAGATGGGCAAAGGAAATCACAGTTAAACCCAAACCTACTCCAAAGCTTATCACGGATGAACTTGTTGCTGAGGAAAATGGTCAAATTATCATTGCTGATAATTTAGAAGATACTGCTGAATCTTGTCACCAACAAAGCTCATCAGAAAGACAATCTTCTCAACCTTTGGCACTAATTGTAATGCACCCTGAAGATCGGTCAAGAACTCTGAGCACTTTTCAAGAATCTGCAGAAATCTCAAGGCAACAGACTCTGCCATCAAATAGTGAAGAAGTTCTTGGAAAACTGGTTGATGAAAGGGTTGGCAAGTTAGTAGATGAGAAGGTTGAAAAGATAGCTGAAAAAATCAAAGAGGATGTTCATCAGTAAGTTCAAACCTCAATGGTTCCAACCTTAGAGGTTGTGAATAAAATGATTGAATTCCTCGTGGACTTCAAGATGAGTCAAACTCAGAACCCTCCTCCTCCATCACCTCCTTCTGCTTAGCCTTTATTTGTTATTATTTTTCTTCTTTTGTACTGATAATGATGGTCCTCCCCTTTTACCTTTTTGGCTGATGACAAAAAGGGGGTGAAAGGAAAGAAAAGATAATTATATATATATAAAGTTTGTTTTTGAAAAGCTCTTATGTGTTTTCATTTGCATATTCTTTTCTACTTGCTAAACTGCTCTGATACTTATGTTTGCATATTTACTTTGATATCTGCTGATACTTGTGTTTATATAGATTCTAAGTCTCCTTAAGTATTTGAATGCTTTGTCTTAGGGGGATCCCTTCAAGCTCTCTTAGACTTTGTTTTTCAAATTTAATTAGTTTTGTCATCATCAAAAAGGGGGAGATTGTTGGAACCAAAGTGGTTTTGGATTTAATAATCTCTAAGTTTTGATGCTAACAAAAGGATTAAATTTTCTTGGCAAAGTGTTAGTTGATATCTAACATGTGCTTTCAGTTATGCAGGAACATCTTAATAAGTAAAATTAACTTGGGATCAGTTCAAATTGAAAAATACAAGTCCACCCCTGTAGACGAGCTGCTCAAGTACTTTGGTAAAGTTGCTTAGTCATTTAATTAAGTAGACTGGTTGATTAAGTAGACGAGTCTCTAAATATTTACTAGATAAATACCTAAATAACTTGTTAGGTATAGCAAGTCCAAAGACTTGAAAATAAGCACGTCCATCTTGCCACGTAAGCAGACGGAAGTAATTAGTTGAAGAAAATGAACCAAAACACAAAGTAATCTAGTAGACGAGCTCTAACCGCCACGTCACTAGACGAAGATCTTTATAACTCATTAAGAAATAGCAAGTTCGAAGACTTGATAGATAAGAGGATATGCCACGTCATCAGATGAGCTAAGTAAAATATAGAACAGACTTGGACTCTCATATGAATGAGTAGACGGAGTTTCTTTGTAGACGAGCTCCATCTTTGAATGAATTAAATGCATTCTGAATCTCTTATATTTATTTCAAATGATTGATATTTATTTCAATAGAATATTTGTTCTTCACATTTGTTTTATCTGCTTTAATATTTCAACTTGTTGCAAAAGAAACCTAATACAATCAAGAAATGCAAAAACCAGAATCATATAATAAGATACTGTAAAACGATCTGTACGACGACAACTTTATGACTGAAAAAGCTGAATTATACACAAAAGAGGAACAAAAAGTGCTCAAGCTGTAATACTTAGAGGAGCGAACCTCCAAATTCATGCTACCTCGATAACCAAGAGTACTATTCAGCATTGCTACAATCAAGCTAACGGTCACAATGGATATCATGCATTAAATTCTATCTCTAAATGGGATTATTCAAAGTAACCATTGGAGAAATACAAGTGAAGAAGAAGGTCACTATAAATTGAAGACCTCAGATACTGAAGAACAACTCTTGCCCACACAATCTTGCTAGCTGAACGTTTGCCAATTGATAATCACTCATTCCATTATTCTCTCAAGAGCAAGAGTCTATATTCTTTAGTTTGAATATTGTTGTAATATTCAACTGATCTTAAACTATCATACTCTCACACAAAGTGAGTTAATAAGATCAAACATTAAATCTCTTTGTTAGAGTTAGAGCCTGAAGAAGCTTGGTAAGAAAGGAATACTTGTAGCCTGGAGAGGTGTTGAATACTTGGTTGTAATCTATTTGAAGAAATAGTGGATAAATCCTTCAAGTCGAAGGAACTAGACGTAGCTCTTGGTTAGAAGAGGGTGAACCAAGATAAAATCTCTTGCATGAATCTTCTATCCCTAAACTCTTCAGTTTTATTTGCTTATACTAACTGTGGGGTTTTAATATTGCTTTTGTTAAAGTCTTTTAAGAAGGATCTTTGTTCTTGTGCTTGCTTCTGTTTCTAATCTCCTTGTGTGCAAAAGTTGTTTTAAAGGTTGTTTTCGAAACTTATTAACAAACATAATTTAACCCCCCTTCTTGTGTTTGCCTGTGTCAACTTCAATGTGGCATTCAAAGTTTTTGGTTGCCTATGTTTTGCTGTCACTCCAGTACACCATAGAAACAAGTTCTCTTATAGAACTTTTCCTGCAGTCTTTATGGGGTATCCCTCTGGTTATAAAGGCTACATAATCTATGACCTCTCCACAAGAAAATTTGTTATCTCAAGAGATGTGACCTTCTTTGAGAATAAACTCCCTTTTGAAACTGATCCACTGATCACTGTACCAGACCCATTTTAGCCTACTGTTTTGCCTATCCCCATCAAGGACATTGTGCCAAATCCTGCACCTATCATTCCTGAGCATGAACCTGGTCCTGAACCACCACATATAGGCCCCGACCCTGGTCCAAATCCTGACAACCCTACACCTATTCAACCTGAACAGGTTCCTAATGACCCTGCTCCTGCACCTGTTCAACCTGATCAGGTCCCCAATAACCCTTCTCCTAATCCACAAAATCAACCAAGAAGATCAAGCCGTCTACATCATCCTCCTCATTATCTTCAGGATTATGTACACAACACCCTTTATCCTGTCTCACAACACCTCACCTACACAAACATTTCCCACTCTTATAACACTTTCATCTCCAATGTGGATTCTCATTATGAACCACAGTTTTATCATCAAGCAGTAAAATTTCCTCAGTGGAAAGCAGAAATGGCGGAAGAAATTAAAGCCCTTGAGGCAAATCATACTTGGTCTGTGTTTCCTCTACCTCAAGGCAAGCAAACCATTGGTTGCGGATGGATTTTCAAGACCAAATTTAACTCGGGTAGCTCTGTGGAAAGACACAAAGCCCACTTAGTGGCAAGGGGCTTCACACAACAGATTGGAATTGACTTTTTGGAGACCTTTTCTCCAGTAGCAAAATTGACCACTATTAGAGTCCTCGTCGTTGCAGCACAAAATGATTGACACATGGCTCAATTGGATATCAATAATGTTTTTTTGAATGGTGATTTATTTGAGGAAGTGTACATGGACTTACCTCTAGGATATCCAACACAAGAAAAGCAATCTGTCTGCAAATTGCACAAGTCATTGTATGGATTGAGGCAAGCCTCAAGACAATGGTTCCAAAAGTTTTCTGCAGCCATCATCAAGCTTGGATTTCAGCAATCCACTGCAGATTATTCATTGTTCTATAAAGGGTCCAATGATTCTCTTATCCTACTACTTGTCTATGTGGATGATATAATCATTGCTAGTACCAATAAGTCCTTAATTTCTAATGTCATCTCTGACTTGCAACAACAGTTCGAATTGAAAGTTCTTGGTACCTTAAAGTATTTTTTGGGATTGGAGATAGCCAAATCCTCAAAAGGTATTCACTTAAGTAAGAGAAAGTACACCTTAGAGTTACTTGAAGATGCTGGTTTCATTGATTCTAAGCCTGCCAACATTCCCATGGAAGCCACCCTTTATTTGAATGACGTAGATGGTGAGTCTCTTGATGACCCTTCTTTGTATAGAAAGTTGATTGGAAGGTTAATGTATTTGACCATTTCCAGGTCAGACATCATTTTCTCAGTCAATAAATCGAGTCAGTTCATGTCCAAACCAAGGACAACTCATCTCAAAGCTGTTCACCATGTTCTTCAGTATTTGAAGTCTTCACTTGGCCAAGGGATTTTTTTTTCCTGCTCAAGCTAACACCAAGCTTTCGGCCTATGTTGACTCAGATTGGGGAAACTGCAGTGTCACCCGAAGGTCAACAATAGGATTTTGTGTGTACGTAGGCTCCTCTCTGATTTCTTGGAAGTCAAAAAAGTAACCCACAGTTGCTAGATCCTGTGTAGAGGTAGAGTATAGAGCATTGGCATGCCTCACTAGTGAGCTACTATGGCTGCAACAGCTCCTAAGACCATTCCAAATTGAAGTTGCTTCTATTATGGTTATGTGTGATAATAAGTCAGCCATCCAACTAGATTCAAATCCTACTTCTAATGAGAGATCCAAGCACATTGACGTTGACTGTCATTTTATACGCCAACATGTCAACTCAGGATTCTTGAAGTTGGTTTATCTACCTACTCAACAACAACTAGCTGATATATTTACAAAAGGCCCTTCCTCATTGTAAATTTTCTGGTTTACTATCCAAGTTAGGTGCATTATACATCTATGCTCCAAACTTGCGGAGGAGTATTGAGGTTAAAGAGTTAGTTAAAGTTGGTTAAAGTTCAGTTAGAAGCAGTTAGCGGTTAGTTAGCTGAGCTGTCCTAATTATGAAAGTTTAACTGCACTATATATACATGTAATTAACGTTAGAGCTAGTAGACTTGTACATTTTATTCATTCAATGAAATCTCCATTTTCATGGATTTCTTACAACTTCTCTCAGCTACAAGTCTAATACTAAATATTGGTTTAATTGTTTAATGTTCAAAACATCTCAGCATGCTTCCATGGATTGGAGAATATATGAGAATTAAAACAATTGCCTTTGGCTTTCATTATTTTGCTCCATCTCTAGTCAATATTATATATCTTTGTCCTCTTTTACTTTGCTGCATGTTCTTTCATTTTACATTCATCTTCTTTTATTTTATTCCTTCCTTGCATCTGGTGATTTGTTTGTGTCCACTTTTACTCATGTCAAACTCAAGTGGACAAAATGGATAAAAGGAAAAGAAAGGTCATGTCTTGTTTCCTTTTGTGTTTATTCTATTTTATTGCCTTAGTTTCTTTCAAATGAGTTTCTTTTGTCTTTAAAAGGTAGTTAAAAAATAATAAATAAAAAGAGATGTATTTATATTTTTCTCATAATTTTAACCTTGAAAATATATTTTTTGTAATATGTTTTGTGTTCCTTTTTGAGTAGTTTGTAAAAAAATAATCGAACTCGTTTGATCCTGGAATTGTTGTACGGATTCAAGTGTTGATCTAAATTCTTTAGTGTGCGTTTGGATGAGGATTTTGAAAATTATATGGTATTTAAAATTAAAGGAAATTAAATTGCTTCATTTAAATTATATTCATTTCAAAAGTTTCTTATTTGGATAGAATTTTTTTTTTCATTCTTAAAATTCTTTATTTGGATATAGGTATAAAGTAATTAAATAAATATAGATATATGTATAATTATCCTTTTACCAACATGTGATTGGTCCAAGTGGTAAGGGACTTGGACACATTAAGCAAGTGGTCAGGGGTTTGAATCCTGACTTTTGTGTATGGAGAAAACCCGGTTGGGAGGGAAGAACTCACCTTGTGTGCCCAACAGGTTCCCCGATGGAGATTAGTCACCGCTTATGGTGGTCGGTGGTGGATAGTTCGCACCTATAACATGGTTACCAAAAAAAAATGGATCTGGGACCCGCGGTGGCGGTGGCGGTGGTCAGCTGGAGGCTACGGTGGTTTGCCGGTGGTGGCCAACAATGTTGGTCGGTCGGTGGCGGTGGTCGGTGGTGGCCGGCGGTGGTGGGTGGCACATGAGATGAGGGAATTTCAAAATACCTACTCTTTAGGTGGCATTTCAAATTCCTCCAATTTACCTTAAAGAAAACTACTACCTCCGGACCTAATTATAAGCAAAAAAAGTAAATTCACACTTATTAAGAAAGTTAGATAAATTAGTTTAATTATCTTGATTTGTGTAAAAAAGAGAGTTAATTGTCTAGGGAATATACTGTAAAGCTAGTGTCTCAAAATCAGTTACAAGCTTAAGTAGGTAGTTGGAGGGAAAATCTATTATAGAAGTTGCAAGCCTAACCAACTTTCTGTTGCAACACAACTGAATGGATAAAGACTCGAGCAGGCTTGGCAGCTGATGGCTTCATCTATATAAGCATAGGATTAGACTATGGTTTAGAGGGGAAGTTGTATGGAGATAGTGCTATAGTTTTGTATTCTCTGAACTTGTGGAAAGTGTGAGTGAGATCAAGAGTTTGGTGAGCAATAGAGTGATAGGCTTGGGGATCTTTGTTTTGTTTTCTTACAGGGTGCTAACAAAGGGCCAAGGGTAGTATTCTATTGAGCTAGCTTGATCTTGTAATCTGTTTTCAATCATAGTGAAGTGTCCTTGTTCTCTCCCCGTGGATGTAGGCCCCATCGGCTGAACCACGTTAATCTTGGTGTTTTCTTTCCCTTCCCTATCTCTATTATTTTCAGTCTTAAGCTTTTGTGAATCAGTGCATTGCTGTTTTAGTTTTCTTGGTTGCTGTGTGTTTTGTTCTTTCTGTTTTTTTCAGTATTAAACCCACAACAATTGGCACCGTCTATGGGAATTGAAACAAGGTGAAGCAAGAAAGATTTCAGCATGGGATCAACCAAGTTTGATATAGAAAAATTCTCTGGATCAAATGACTTTGGCCTATGGAGAATAAAGATGCAAGCTGTTCTTGTGCAACAAGGTCTTGGAGATACTCTAAAGGGAGAAGTTGCACTTCCAATAACTCTCACTGCAGCAGAAAAGAAGCAGTTGATCGATAAGGCAAGGAGCATAATTATCCTATGCCATGGAGACAAACCCCTCAGAGAGGTTGTAAGAGAACCTACTGCAGCCGCACTTTGGCTCAAACTTGAGTCTCTCTACATGACCAAGTCTGTGGCAAATAGATTGTTCCTGAAGCAACAACTCTTCTCATTCAAGATGAGTGAAGACAAACCTGTAGCAGAGAGCATATTGCAGACTATAACAAGATTCTTGATGATCTTGAGAATCTTGAGGTAATAATGGATGATGAAGACAAAGCACTAATTCTGCTGAGTGCTTTACCAAGCTCCTATGAACACTTCAAGGATGCAATTCTGTTTGGTAGAGATCAAACAATTACTCTTAATGAGGTGTAATCATCCATAAGGACAAAGGAATTTCAAAATAAGCAAGAAGCCAATGCAGAAGGAAATGCAGAAAGTTTGAATATTGTGAGAGGTAGACATGAAAGAAGGAATGGAAAGCAAGGCAAGCACAGATCAGAATCAAAGAATCCAGACAAATTCAAGTATAAGTGCTTTCATTGTCATAAGAAGGGTCACTTCAAGAAAGAGTGCCCTGAGAGGAAAAATAAAGGAGCAAAGACATCTCAACCATCAAGTGATGCTGCCATTGTGTCATCAGGCTATGAATCTTCTGGATATGAGTCAGCAGAAGCTTTGGTGTTGGCAAATACAGAATCAGAAAAGGATTGGGTGCTGGATTCAGGATGCACCTATCACATGTGTCCAAGAAAAGACTATTTTGAGTCTTTATCCCTACAAGATGGTGGAGTAGTCCTATTGGGGAACATAAGCCATGTAAAGTTCAAGGCCAAGGCTCAATTCGGATAAAAATGTTTAGTGGACAAGAGATAATTGTCTCAGGTGTCAGGTATGTACCAGAGCTTAAAAGAAACTTACTTTCGATTAGTATGTTTGATAGTTTAGGTTACATAACCAATATTGAACATGGCATGCTTAAACTTTACAAAAATAGCAAAATTATAGCTAGAGGCATAAAGAAAAATGGTCTATACATATTAGATGGCTCCACTATTATTGCTTAGGCTGCAGCAGCTAGTCATACACTCAATGATAAGACTAAGTTGTGGCACATGAGGATTGGACACATTAGTGAAAAGGGCTTAAAAGAATTAAGCAAACAAAACCTCCTAGATAATGATGAAATAGGAAAACTAGATTTCTGTGATCACTGTATTCTAGGCAAGGCACATAGAGTCAGTTTTAACACTGGACTGCACACAACACAATCCATTTTTTAATATGCACATTCAGACTCATGGGGGCTTGCTAGAACCATGACTCATGGAGGTGGTTACTACTTTCTAACTATCATAGATGATTATTCTAGGAAAGTATGGATTTATATACTCAAGAATAAAAGTGACACTTTTGAAAGGTTTAAAGACTGGTACATTGCAATAGAAACCAAAATAGGAAACAAATTAATATGCTTAAGGACTGACAATGGCTTGGAATTCCTTTCAGAGCAGTTTAAAAATTTCTGCAGGAAATTAGGCATACAAAGACATAGAACTGTTGCAGGTACACCACAGCAGAATGGATTGGCAGAAAGAATGAATAGGACTATACTTGAAAGAGTGAGATGCATGATTCTAAGTGTTGGTCTTCCAAAAAACTTTTGGGGTGATGTCATTGGGATCAGCAGTGTATCTTATCAATAGGTGTCCAGCATCCGCTATAGGATTTAAAACTCCTATAGAACTATGGAGAGGTAAACCTGCAAATTACACCAACTTGAGAATATTTGGGGCATTAGCCTTTGCTCACATCAAACAAGACAAGCTTGGTGCTAGAGCAATAAAGTGTGTGTTTATTGGCTACCCCACTGGAATCAAAGGTTACAAACTATGGAGATTAGAACCTGGAGAACCAAAGTTCATAATCAGTAGAGATGTAGTCTTTGATGAGACTAGAATGGCCATGCTATCAAAGGACCAAACTCTAAATAAATCAGAAGGTGACTCGGGAAGTGCTCAAGTTAAGGTGGAGCTGCCTTTTAGTAAGATCATGAATCAGAGGATACAGAATGAAGCAGAAGCAGAACCTGTTGAGCATCAACTTGAACCAGTGACAAATGACTACAACCTAGTCAGAGACAGAGCCAGAAGGAACATAGTACCTCCAAGAAGATTCGGACAAGCAGATCTTATATGCTATGCTCTAAGCATTGGAGAAGAAGCTTAAGCAAATGAACCAAGTAACTTCACAGAAGCTGTAACAAGTAGAAACAGTGCAGAATGGTGGAAAGCAATGGAAGAGGAGATGAAATCCCTTGAACAAAACAAGACTTGGACTCTAGTTGATCCACCAAAGGGCAAAAGGATAGTAGGCTGCAAATGGATCTTCAAAATGAAGGAAGATACTCAGGATACAAACAAGGCTAGATTTAAGGCAAGACTTGTGGCAAATGGGTTCTCTCAAATTGAAGGAATTGACTACAATGAAATCTTTTCTCCTGTAGTCAAACACTGTTCAATAAGGATCCTACTTGCCCTGGTTACTCAATTTGATCTGGATCTAGAACAGCTAGATGTCAAAACTGCATTCCTTCATGGAAATTTAGAAGAAACAATATATATGCATCAACCTGAGGGATTTGACAAGTGCAAAGACAAGGTATGCTTATTGAAGAAATCTCTATATGGCCTAAAACAAAGTCCTAGGCAATGGAATAAGAGATTTGATGACTTCATGATGAAGATGAACTTCCAGAAAAGCAGCTATGACAGCTGTGTATACACTCTCAAAGAGAATGAAGAAGTAATCATCTACGTACTTCTCTGTGTAGATGATATACTTCTTGCAAGCTCTAAAAAGTCAGAAATTAAAAGGATAAAGGATCAACTGAAGACTGAATTCGAGATGAAAGAACTTGGAGAGGCTAAGAGGATCCTTGGCATGGATATCACTAGAAACAGAAAGACTGGAGAGCTACTGTTGTCTCAGCAAGGATACATGCAAAAGGTAGTTAGAAGATACAGAATGCATGAGTCTAAATCAGTTGGAACACCATTAGGACAACTTGATAAATTGTCAGTGCAGCAAGGGCCTAAAACAGAAGAGGAAAGGCAAAAGATGACATCAATTCCATATGCAAATGCTGTTGGCAGCATCATGTATGGAATGGTGTGTTGCAAACCAGATTTGGCTTATGCTGTAAATGTGGTAAGCAGGTTCATGGCAGACCCTGGACTAACTCACTGGAAAGCCATGAAGTGGATACTAAGGTATTTAAATGGCACTTTAAGCTCTGGACTTTTGTTCAGAAGAAGTACCATTACTGAGGATGTGATAAAAGGCTATGTGAATTCAGACTATGCTGGAAACATTGACACTCAAAAATCTCTGTCAGGGTATGTTTTCACAGTATTTGGTACGCCATCGCTTGGAGATCAGTTCTGCAATCAGTGGTGGCCTTGTCAACTACACAAGCAGAATTCATAGCACTCACAGTAGGGGTGAAGGAAGCAATATGGCTAAAGGGAATAATTGGTGAACTTGGAGTGCCACAGAGTTGTGTCGCAATTTACTGTGATAGCCAAAGTGCTATCCATCCATCTAAACATCTAGTATACCATGAAAAATCTAAACATATTGATATTAAGCTTCATTTCATAAGGGATGTAATTGAGGCAAAGGAAATCCTTGTTGAAAAGGTTTCAACAGAGGACAATCCAGCCGATGCCTTAACCAAGTCCCTACCTTTATCCAAGTGCAAGCATAGCTTGGACTTGACTGGTTTTCAGTAAGAAGATGAAGGTTGGAGAGAGAGCAAAGCTATGAAAGTATGATTGAATGGATTTAGAGACAAGGTGGAGAATTGTAAAGCTAGTGTCTCAAAATCAGTTACAAGCTTAAGCAGGCAGTTGGAGGGAAAATCTGTTAGAGAAGTTGCAAGCTTAACCAACTTCTATTGCAGCACAACTGAATGGATAAAGACTCGAGCAGGCTTGGCAGCTGATGGCTTCATCTATATAAGCATAGGATTAGACTATGGTTTAGAGGGGAAGTTGTATGGAGATAGTGCTATAGTTTTGTATTCTCTGAACTTGTGGAAAGTGTGAGTGAGATCAAGAGTTTGGTGAGCAATAGAGTGATAGGCTTGGGGATCTTTGTTCTGTTTTCTTACAGGGTGCTAACAAAGGGTCAAGGGTAGTATTCTATCGAGCTAGCTTGATCTTGTAATCTGTTTTCAATCATAGTGAAGTATCCTTGTTCTCTCCCCGTGGATGTAGGCCCCATCGGTTGAACCACGTTAATCTTGGTGTGTTCTTTCCCTTCCCTATCTCTATTATTTTCAGTCTTAAGCTTATGTGAATCAGTGCATTGCTGTTTTAGTTTTCTTGGTTGCTGTGTGTTTTGTTCTATCTGTTTTTTTCAGTATTAAACCCACAACATATACAATGCTCTAGGAAAAGTAAATGGAGAATTGGTTTGATTGGTTAATTTTATTGATTTTTGCAATACTAACATTTAACATTATTGACTTAATTGATTTTTGCTTATATTTGAGTCCAAATAATGTAGCTACTTTTTCCCTTATATTTAGATCCGGAGGTAGTCTTTTTCTAACATGTGCAACCTTACACTTTTTTTTTTACTGAAAGTTGTGTATTCAATTAAAGTTTAAAAGTTAATTTTTTTCAACACAATATTTCTATTTTTTTGTATTAAAGAGAGGCTAAAGCCCAAAAAACACAAACAATTACAAAATAGAGATAGAGCGGGGTAGAGCGACGCAAGATACATCATTCAAAAGTAAACTAGCTAACTCACTCGGAGGGGATAGCACATAATGAAAACCTATATCTTTTCCTAAACTATGGTTGGCTAACCAATCGACACAAAATTTCCCTTCTCTAAAAGTGTAATTAAAAAAACTGTCTAATTACTTGAAAGTTTAAAAGTTATTTTTCAATATAATATTTCTATTTTTTGATTTCTTAACATGTGTAATATTGCACGGATTAGAAAAATCGTAAACAAAATACCCCTAAAATACCTTATTTTTAAAATTCCTCTTATTAAATATCCAAACAAAGTATTTTGCCATGATGTATTTTAGCTACTCTCTTAAAATATTTTACCCTCTTAAATTATTTCATCCAAACACATCATTATTGTTAGACGCGCAATTAATTAGTTGAGGATGTTCTACGAATTTATGTAATATGTTCAATCTCGATTTTGACTCGTTAATGTATAGTTAAAAAATAATAAAATAAAAAATTCACAAAACAAAAAATGAATTTTTTATAAAAAATTTGTCTTTTGTAATATTAATTCGTTAATTTTTTTTTTAGATGAACTTGTAAACACTAATTTCTTCTTTTTAACAGGATAAAACAAACATTTTGAAGGCTATTAATTTGCACTGTAAATTCTGTATAACCATTTTGGACGGATTTATGACGTGCAATGGGGTTAAATAGTCTCAATCTAATGTTTGTGTGATAACCATTTTTTTTCAAGTTTTTCAATTTTTTATATTTAAAAATAAATTGGTTGCGATTCCAATTTTTTCCTACAAAAATAAAAAACTTTTGCGTGTCGTACCTTCGCAGACCTGGTTGTGACAATAACATATCATTTTGTTCCCGTTGAGAGTTCTATGTTGTGGTATCAAGAGTTACTAGCTACAGTGATTTCTGTAACACCCTATTTTCTCTACATATCTTTTATAATAATAAATACATATTTAAATGTGTTTTTAAATTTAGAGGATGATTTTAATTAAACTAAAATTATTTTCTTGTGTTGTTATATCATATGAAGTCACGGTAAAATTTTCAGTTGAAAATTCAAATGGAAGCCGGTCTGCATTTTCACTACCGAAACAAGTTTACTGTGCAGAAAACCTAATTTTGATCCGTAAACGAAACAATTAGTGTTTTTATTATGTTTCCTTCAACCTTGGTTATTTTGAAAATTTTCGTGCAAAAAAATAAAATAAAATATTTTATTCGGGTGAAACGTCGGAAAAATTACGATCGGAAATACAACCGGGTACCAAATGGAGCAGATTATGGACCATAAAAGAAGTAAGGAGACATGATGGAAAGGGCTATGATACACTCTAAAAGTACCATCATCACACTTTTCAAATTATAATATTATTCTAATCCAAAAGTCTTTTCTCTCTCTTATTCCATCCAATCAAGCATTAAACCACCAAGTTTACTCAACAAGCTCTCCCTTTCACTCCCTTAGCCGAGCAACTCTCCTCCTTTTCCCTATATATACCCCTTTCATTTTCACTTCATCATCTTCCTCCTTCAACCTCCATTAAAGTTCATCTTCTTCCTTTCTTCTTAAAGTTCAAGCTCTTAAAGCTTTAGTTTTTATTCATCTTTTCTACTTAAGCTCTTCATTAAAGTTCTTCCTTATACTAAGGGTAATGCTCTCATATAAATCTTGTTGCAAGTTTCATCTTTTATTTCTTAGTTTACTTTGTGTGTTCTTTATATGCTTTAAACTTCTAAAATCTCTCTAAAATGGTAGAAAACTCCTTTTGAGTTGAAACCACTTTCTATAGTCTTGTATTAACTTATATTTTCACATACTAAGAGGTTGTGTAAAACAAAAATCTCTATCCATCTTTTCCAATGAAGGCCGAATGCTTGCATTTGTGACCTAGGAAGTTTTTGTTTCAACTTTTGGAATATGATCATGTGTTTGAGTTTCTAACTATCCCTTGATCTTGAATCTATAAATCTTGGAAGTTTTGATAGCTTGTTCCTATGATGGTCGAAAAATATGAATAAGTAGGCCTATGATACTATGTTTCAACTTTTCAAGTATTGATCATGGATTTAGAACTCTTAATAACTTGTTTATTTTATGTTGTTAAAGATAGTATGTGTTAGTTTCATTTTTCCAAGATGATCATGGACTTGAGCTCCATAAGATATTTGGATGCTAAGTCTAAGAGATTGGAAAGTTTAAGGATTTATAACTTGTTTATTTTATGTTGTTAAAGCTAGTATGTGTTATTTTCATTTTTCCAAGATGATCATGGACTTGAGCTCCATAAGATATTTGGATGCTAAGTCTAAGAGATTGGAAAGTTTAAGGATTTATAACTTGTTTATTTTATGTTTTTAAAGCTAGTATGTGTTACTTTCATTTTTCCAAGATGATCATGGACTTGAGCTCCATAAGATATTTGGATGCTAAGTCTAAGAGATTTGGAAAGTTTAAGGATTTATAACTTGTTTATTTTATGTTGTTAAAGCTAGTATGTGTTACTTTCATTTTTCCAAGATGATCATGGACTTGAGCTCCATAAGATATTTGGATGCTAAGTCTAAGAGATTGGAAAGTTTAAGGAGTTATAACTTGTTTATTTTATGTTGTTAAAGCTAGTATGTGTTACTTTCATTTTTCCAAGATGATCATGGACTTGAGCTCCATAAGATATTTGGATGCTAAGTCTAAGAGATTGGAAAGTTAAGGATTTATAACTTGTTTATTTTATGTTATTAAAGCTAGTATGTGTTATTTTTATTTTTCCAAAATGATCATGGTTTTGAGCTCCTTAACACATATGGATGCTAAACCCAAGAGATTGGAAAGTTTAATGAATGCTAGCCTATTTTACTAGCCTTGGCCGAATGCCCTATGTTGTTAACTTAGTGGAATTGTAATTCAACTTTGTTAAAAGATCATTGTTTATGAACTCCTAACACTTAAGGTTCATAAATCCATGAGTTGTATAATTTTTGGGAATCTCTAACCCTAAGAACTAGTCTTGGCCGAACCTATACCTTATGGTTTAGTGTTCTTGTTTTGATTTTAACTTGTGATTTTGTGTTCATAACCTTAGACTTCCATCGCGGAGGGAACGAGAACGTTCGTGACTTACCTCGTCGAGCATCTAATCTTCTTACCTTCACAGAAAGTAAGAGGGGATTGCCTAGGGATATTCAATGACTATATGCATGTGTGTATGTGTTTACTTGAGTAATTTGAATATTATTGTGATATGGAGCCAATACTTAAATAACTTGTTTACTTGAACTATTGTGGTCATTACTTGAAGTTGAACATTGCTTGCTTTAAAGTGTTATGAATTATCTATATATGTGATGAATTGTCGTTAACTGTGATATGATTGTTCAGAATATATTACTGTTGATTGAAGTTTGAGAAGCCGGACTTAAGTCTGTGCTCAATGATTATAAAGGATTAAAAGCCTTAATAAGCCTTGAATAGAACTTTGAAAGTATTGGTTTCAGTTATAAAAGTTCCTTATTTAAAACGCTTACTTCAAGAAAATGAGATTCTTATTTTGAAAAGAAACGTTGAAGTGTTTTTAAGACAATAGAAATTACCTTTTTTATGATCCAAAGTTGGCACGAGAGAAAACCTTTTCGAACTATGTGTTTTATGAAGGAAAACCTCTTTGAAAATAGTTGACTTTATTTCATCAAGGATTTCAAAAGCAAACGAATTTCCTAAATGTTTTATAAAAGAATTTGTAAAGGAAAAGATTTTCTCCTAAATGATTTAGAAATATTCCAGTTACTTGGATAAGTGACCGAGGTTTTGTTTTGGTTTTTGATTTTCACTGAGCGAAAAGTAAGCACATGTGAAAGAGAATACTAGTTCGCGAGACGTCGCCTCCAAAGATTCGGTTTATGCACGTGATCTGGGATCCGTGTCAAGAATTATGGACCAAGGGTCCTAATCGTGATATTATGGGCTATGAGTCCTAATTTTGGAATTGAGGACTGTGTGTCCTAATTTCGTTATTATGGGCTATGAGTCCTTATCATGTTGAAATAACACATGGATAAAATTATAATTGTTTCTACGACCACAACCTTGGGCTGCGGCCGCGGTCGAAGGTGTTGTGATTGAACGCTCGGACTGTGCGTCCTGTGTTATTAATTTTTAAGTGATAGAAATTGTGAATAGTCGTTGGCTTTGGGCTTCGACAAACGGAAAAGAGAGAACACAAAGAAAATTCTTGTCAATAAAAAGTCTTTTATTCATATGCATTTCCCCTTGGCAGACGTGCTTGAGTTATTCGAATACCCTCTTAAGATGTGGTATTCGATGAGGTATACATCCGAAGGTGACGGAGACAACTTGCCAAACGGGGCGTATGAGCTTGATCAACTCTTTCTTTCTTAATGATAAAACAGTGATGGTATCTCATGAGATTAAGATTAGAGCCTGATGATTGAAGTGCCATGCATTATCTTTATAAAATTGATTGATTCGGGTATGAGACCCACTGAGATAATACTTATTGTTTACCTATGAGTAATGTTTAAAAATGTTAATATGTCAAGGTGTTGTATGTATCATGTGTATAGTTGTTGTGCGATATATCCGGTGTCGGTATCTCACTCTTCCATTTCTACTTGTTATTCTATCTTCCTTTTGGTATCGTCGTATATACATGAGTCCAGATGGATCCCAATATCCCGTTGGTGCCGACAACATCGAAGACTGAGGTTTCGACGACACAGGGGATGCTGGGGCATGGCAGATACGCCCAGGGGCGACATATGCCACATACCACGGAGCCATCACCACGGCCGATCTAAATGCTGACGGACACCCAATCCGTAGAAGCCATGAGACACCCCGTTGTGCCCCATTGTATTATTACATTAAAACCTTAATATTTATTTACTTAATCGCGCGCTTACTGTTGAAAATACGTAAAAATTAAAACTTAAATAATAATCATATAACTTCTACAAATACAAAACACACCAAAACTATATTACATAAATACACACATAATTATTCTTTATTTTACACAACACGGTTTAGGGTATCCTCTCAGTAGGATCCCACACCGGTACTTATTTATACAAACATGCTTATAACTAACTGAAAGCAAGAAACGTCTTATATGACTCACTGGCCCTAAACTTACTACGCTACATTATCGTGGATCGGAGATGGTTCTTCAAATACCGACTTCATACTTTAACGCCGCTCAACTCTTCAACAATCTCCGCCTCGTATGGGGTTCCATCCATCTCCTCAAAGAACATATTCCTTCATCTGGTCTTCTAACGTAACAAAGTAGACATACACAAAAATACGTAAATAGGGAGATAAGAAACAGTTCTATCATCATAAGTGGAAAAGATTCATAGCATATAATACAATAATAGTCACAAACATGCATCATTCAAAATCAACAATCATCCTCAATTCAATATATCATCCTCTACCCTTCAACTCATGCAACTAGACCTTTATGCCGATGTGGCCACTACTACTCTGTCACACATCCCTCGTTAGGGATGCCACCGATCGCCCAAGTGACACGTTCCCACGCCGGTGCACATTCTTATCCATGGTAAGAATGCTCATACAAAGCAATGACACTATAGCTGCACTCAGTATCGTTGGTGCACACCCCGATTCTCTCTCTCACTGTCAAGGGTGCTCATGCAAAGCAATGACACTATAGTTGCACAACTTAAATTCTAATTTGGAACGGTCTACAAGAACTTCGGACCTCGTGGTATCTCAAATACACGGTTATGAACAACAATGCAACACATGATTCTCACCGACTTTTATCAATAACAACCTAGTACCTCAAGCTTTTCCTCATAACCTCCACTTACATTCTATCTCACATCACTTTTATAAAATAATAGCGAGGCACGCCTAATTCATATTCAAAACTCTCACCCCAACAAAATACCTCCGAGCAATATATATCTTTCCTTAAAATCAACTAAGCAATTTATCAAACCAGGCAAATCATCTCTAACCATATATCGAATATTGTTGAACCAAGCAATTCAATTATCATCAAGCTATAATACATTCTCACATAAACATATTAATCATCATAAAATATCATTCAACAGAATAAAAATCACCAAATTTAAGAACTACTTAATAGTATACCTGGATAACTTCCCAGAAAAAGAGGTGGTGATAAACACGCTTAAATACCAAGTTTTTCCTTAGCCGTAAATTACCCGCATATACCATTCCAACCTCAAAACAAAGCATATTAACATCAATATCATAAAGTATCAATTCGATATAAATAATAAAAGCAAATCATCCATCAACGGTTAATAAATATCTACATAATATCAATAAAATAATCAAACACCATAAAATATCACTTAAAACAAATTATCACAGCCAAGATATCACAATCAGATCAAATAATAAATAAAGCCAACCATCCTCAACATCATAAAATCAACCTTAATGTCGATAAACCTACAATCCCTGAATCACCATTGGTTTTATGGAAAAGGTTTCCAATGTGATTTTGGTCTTGTCGATTACTCGACTTCTAGTAGGGTTTAGGTCGCCCTACACCATTATTATAAATTATATGCTACTTATCGGTTCCGACGATAGGATGATTCTTTCCCCCACCTGAGTTAGCACCGGAAACACGTACACAACGATCCTCGTTATCCCGCCACAAGTTAACACAACCACCTTCATTCAAACAACATAACTATAATTAATCAACTAACAACCATCTATGACACTTTAGGGCTAGGTTCGGCCAAGACTTAGAAAATAGGTTTAGGATTATCTTCTTAATGCTATCTTTTGGATCCTAGTTACTAGAGTCTTAACTAACATAGATTACTTATTACAAGACTAAAATTTGAAACAAAATCCTCTAACCTTTAGGGTTAGGGTTTCGGCCCATATTAGGAAAATAGGCTAGGAAATTTAGTTGGATTCAATCTCTTGGATAATGAAAGTGGAAGACATCACAAGATCATAGAAATTGGTTTCACATTAAAAGGATTTTTCTACAATTTTCTAGAATTATTTGAAGTTCTAGATCTAGGAATGGAAAAATATGATTCATGGCATAAACATGATAAATACATGAATATGAAAGCTTATATGATCAAGGAGATGAGCTTTTACCTCTTGAAGATTGAAGAAATGAAGAAAATGATCAACCTTCACTATGTTGAAAACTGGACAGCTTGAGGGTGTGATGGTATTGTGAGTGTATCTCACAATATACTCATCCAAAAATTACGAACTTTGGCTTGATAGAAAGATAAGAAGAAATGGAACAACTTTGGTGTTTAAGGTTTCATTTGGTTCGGATCATAACAGGGGTGAAAAGGGCCTTCTTTATGCTGTTTCGTGGGTTGCTGGGAATTCTGGGCAGTTTCTGTATTTTGAGCCTTTCTCCCAATCCACTTATCCGTTTTTGATGATCTTTAGCTTGTTGGAAAGAAGAGAGAAAGAGGAACAACTTTTATGTTGAGTGTTTTTCGAGTTTCAGAAAGGAAGAGGGTCATATGTTTGGTGGGAATTCGGTGTTCTTAGGGTTTTGTAACTTAGTTGGTGGGGAAGATGAAGAGAATGAAGAAGATGGGTGAAATGGTGAGGGAGGCCACGGTTTTGGGGTATTTGTAGGAGTAATCTTATGCCTTGTTTGGTTAAAAGGAATTGGTTTAATGGGTTTTGTGATTATTAAATTAATATAAGCTTAACTAAGGTTATAATTAACTTAACTAAGGTTATTTTGGCTAACCATGGTTAATAATATGTGGCTCACATTTGATGGAGGTGTGGCTGATTTTGGGCCACACAAAATGACTCACCAATGAGTCATCGATCTTATCCATTAGCGGTTCCCTAAATTCCGTACGCAACTCCGTCGTTTACCCGATTTCGCTTTTGAGAGGAAAATAATGAAACGAAAGCAAAATGAAATAGGTAATATTTATTGGAGGTGGATGCACGAAATTGGAGAGATGTGGGAGGTTTTCAACCACGTAAAATGAGTGGTTAAGAGTGCGTAGATGCGTCTTGTTAATACCCAGCGAAAGCTTGGGGGTATTTTGGTCTTTTTACCTAAATGTCATGATTACTTGCATTTAATGCTCATAAATGCTTAGTGACTCATCCTCCATGAGTCATCATGTATGACTCGTTGTCCCGATCTCTTGACGGGTCTCTGCACTTCCCTTCTCGACTCGCTTCGCTTTCCCGACAGGGTTTTACGCCCGTAAAAGCGTAATATTTTATTTTCGGTTGAAAATTTTCAAAACAACCAAACTCGTTAGAAATATGATTTAAATATAAACCATTTCGTTCACGCGTCAAAATTAGGTTTTCTGCTCAGTAAAATTATACTGTCAGTGAAAAACGCAGCCGGGTTCCGTCTGAATTTTCAACCCAAATTTTTATCGTAAGCTTCTACCCTAAGATAGAATATGGATATGATTTTTATTTCATAAAAATCAATCTCCATGAACTCGTATAAAAATATAAATAAATACATTTATACCTAAGTAATACAAATAAAATATTTTTACCAAAAAATAAAAATCGGAAAATAAAAAGTAGGGTGTTACATTACTACCCTCTTAGAAAAAAATTCCGTCCTCTAATTTCTTAAATCAACACCGTACATCATCTTGTAATCTTATCTTAATCTAAAGCTCCAACACTATATTTCTCATCGCCGTTTTTCCCTAGGTGACAAAAGGTAACTTCATAACAGAATTCATTCTTATATCCTTCTATTTATCCTCTAACTTATCCCTCACTATATTCCATTCATTGTTCTTAACCTTTCCAACTTGATCTAACATCCTTAAAGGACATTATCAAAACTTAATTCCTTCCTCTACTTACTACTGATCCGTTAGAAAACCTTATTTCAACATCTAACAGCCGTAATTAACACCACAATCAAAACTAACCTAACTTCCTACTCCATGTATCCAATCACAGTCATAATTCCTTAGAATGTATTTCAATATTCTAGATTATATCAAAATCACACCTTTCAAGTCTCCAAATAAAAGAACAACACCTGTTAGGATTATCTAACTTAACAAATTTGAATTTCTCTAGTAACCTCAATTTACATCAGAAATCATCTTTTCTGCTCATATTCATCTTAGGTGAAAGCTCATATTCAACTTAGGTGAAATTACTGTATACACTTTCGTTTACTCTTCCCAAACTCATACAATCCATCTTAACTACGATCACTAATCATTGCCCTATATTCCATAATGATACTATGCCTCGATCAACATTTGATTTATAGTAATTGTCTTACTTAATCGATACTGATCTTAATCTTACCAAACATATCTATATCTCAAAACTCCCATCACTTCCTATTTATCCTACTATAGGGAAACAATACTTAGGTACTATACCTAGATTATATGTTGCTCAATCAAGTCTTAATTGTAATCCATAACCATCAGAGCTTAAGGAGAAATCCTAACTCACCATTTAAACAAGAACAACATATCATTATAGCCATTATCTCAAAAATAAAAGGCTACAAAGCTTCAACCAAATCAATCATATACTAGCTAAGCTCCAAACTAATTCATTATCTCTTTATTATTTTCAAGGACTACCCATACTATCAAAATATATCAAGCACTTAAGATAAAGTTCCCTTAATAACAATTATCCCACAACAATCTATACTTTCACCGTAATTGATTTTAAACAAGTATGAAAACCACAACCGACTAACTAACAAAACTTGCGGATTTCCTGTTACCATCTTCAGACTTTCCCACCAAGAGCACGATTTCCACTTCCGTAAGTTCATCGACAAGTGTTTACAATAAATGTCATATTCTTAACAACTATATGACACTGATGTCAAACACATACCTTATATGAGATCTGCAGAGTGAGAAGATTCAGCTCCCCTCATCAGTAACCATTCCCCAAGGACCCACCCGTCCGCAATCTCTAGCTATATGACCAGGTTTTCCACAAAGGGAAGCAACTAGGTTTCTCCTTGCAATTTCTAACATGATGAAGTCCTCCGCATCTGAAGCAAGCTAAGCTCTTCTCTCGGCCGCTGACCTGCTCCCGGATCTCTTCTCCTAGCTTCACCTCCATAACTTCCACTCCTTTACCAGCCAGCCTACAGGCGATGCCTATTTCTCTCGTCTACACTTACGAGCATAATGACCTGGTTTACCACAATGGAAACAACTAGGTTTTTCCGTGCAATCTTTAAAATGATGTGATCCTCTCGCATCCGAAGCAAACATAGACTTGTTGTTGTTGATCCGATCTAACCACTAGTGTTGGTGCAAATGCCTCGCACCGGTTTAGTATATGGTCCCCATCTCCTTGAGAACCACTCTCTACCCTCCTTGGCGAACCCGATCGATTAGGGCCTCCACTTCTTGGTTGTTTCACTCAAAGCATCTTGCCTCTGGTCTATGATTTCTATAGCACCGCAACTATCAACCAACTTCTAAAACACCGAATATCTAAATACACTACACTCTTCGCAGCTCATGTCGCAATCCTTCTTCAAACCTTCTACACTGCTAATCCTCATCCGGGAATCTCTCGATAGAATTCTCAAAACTTAATCGAGCCTCAAAGCGTGATACATAATCGCCTACAATCATGTTTCCTTGTCTGAGACTAGTAAACTTTCTCTCCTTAGCACGTCGGGACTACATTCGAAAATACTTCTCAAGAAGCATTCAAGAAACAACCGCCAGAGATAATCCTACCCTCTAACTCCAATATTCTTATCTTACCTCTCCACCAAGACTCGCTTCTCCGCTAACATGTATGCAGATAAGTCACTTTCTCTCTCCTCCATGCAACAGCATGGTGTCAAATATCTTCTCTATCTCTTGTACCCACCATTATGCCTTCTTTGGGTCATAGTCCCCTGAATCGTGGTGGCTTCCCTTTAGGAAAGTAATCAATTCTGCCTCTTCGGCTTCAATGGCTGTTATTTGATTCTCCAGCCTCCTGCCGCTTCTTTGTTTATTTGTAGCATCTTCGTATTCTCGCTGTGTTTGTAATAACAAGGTAGCAGCTATCGCTTTCCATGATATTGGGAGTCACAGATGACTCTCCTCCATTTCCAGTGAGGATTAACCTCACCGTTGTCACCCAATGGTTCCCTCAGAGATCTGTCACCACTAATAATCGGACTTCTTCTTTCATGAGCCATGATTCTGTAATGCAAATCATCCTCTCTCATCAAGCATGACATATAATACTACATAGACAAGTATATAAATACCATATGCCATACTAATGCTAATCATCGCATCGGGTTCTATACACACTACCCAACTTCTAAGCATAGTTAAAATCCGATGTGGACTCAACTAAACACGGCCAAGAACACATCTCTAGACCTCACAAACCGATTAGAATCGAACTCGCTCTGGATACCACCAAATGAGACACCCCGTTGTGCCCCATTGTATTATTACATTAAAACCTTAATATTTATTTACTTAATCGCGCTTATCGTTGGAAAATACGTAAAAATTAAAACTTAAATAATAATCATATAACTTCTACAAATACAAAACACACCAAAACTATATTACATAAATTCACACATAATTATTCTTTATTTTACACAACACGGTTTAGGGTATCCTCTCAAGAGGATCCCACACCTACTTATTTATACAAACATGCTTATAACTAATCAAAGCAAGAAACGCCTTATATGACTCATCGCCCTAAACTTACTATGCTACATTATCGGGGATCAGTAGATGGTTCTTCAAAGTCAACTTCATACTAAAACGCCGCTCAACTCTTCAACAATCTCCGTCTCGTGATGGGTTCCATCCATCTCCTCAAGAACATATTCCTTCATCTGGTCTTCTAACGTAACAAAGTAGACATACACAAAAATACAGAAATAGGGAGATAAGAAACAGTTCTATCATCATAAGTGGAAAAGATTCATAGCATATAATACAATAATAGTCACAAACATGCATCATTCAAAATCAACAATCATCCTCAATTCGATATATCATCCTCTACCCTTCAACTCATGCAACTAGACCTTTATGCCGATGTGGCCACTACTACTCTCCCGTCACACATCCCTCGTTAGGGATGCCGGCCACGCCTAAGTGACACGTTCCCCACGCCTGCACATTCTTATCCATGGTAAGAATGCTCATGCAAAGCAATGACACTATAGCTGCACCGGATCGCTTGCACACCCCGATTCTCTCTCTCACTCACAAGGGTGCTCATGCAAAGCAATGACACTATAGTTGCACAACTTAAATTCTAATTTGGAACGGTCTACAAGAACTTCTGGACCTCGTATCTCAAATACACGGTTATGAACAACAATGCAACACATGATTCTCACCGACTTTTATCAATAACAACCTAGTACCTCAAGCTTTTCCTCATAACCTCCACTTACATTCTATATCACATCACTTTTATAAAATAATAGCGAGGCACGCCTAATTCATATTCAAAACTCTCACCCCAACAAAATACCTCCGAGCAATATATATCTTTCCTTAAAATCAACTAAGCAATTTATCAAACCAGGCAAATCATCTCTAACCATATATCGAATATTGTTGAACCAAGCAATTCAATTATCATCAAGCTATAATACATTCTCACATAAACATATTAATCATCATAAAATATCATTCAACAGAATAAAAATCACCAAATTTAAGAACTACGAATAGTATACCTGATAACTTCCCAGAAAAAGAGGTGGTGATAAACACGCTTAAATACCAAGTTTTTCCTTAGCTTAAATTACCCGCACATATACCATTCCAACCTCAAAACAGCATATTAACATCCATATCATAAAGTATCAATTCGATATAAATAATAAAAGCAAATCATCCATCAACGGTTAATAAATATCAACATAATATCAATAAAATAATCAAACACCATAAAATATCACTTAAAACAAATTATCACAACCAAGATATCACAATCGGATCAAATAATAAATAAAGCCAACCATCCTCAACATCATAAAATCAACCTTAATGTCGATAAACCTACAATCCCTGAATCACCATTGGTTTTATGGAAAAGGTTTCCAATGTGATTTTGGTCTTGTCGATTACTCGACTTCTAGTAGGGTTTAGGTCGCCTACACCATTATTATAAATTATATGCTACTTATCGGTTCCGACGATAGGATGATTCTTTCCCCCACCTGAGTTAGCACCGAAACACGTACACAACGATCCTCGTTATCCCGCCACAAGTTAACACAACCACCTTCATTCAAACAACATAACTATAATTAATCAACTAACAACCATCTATGACACTTTAGGGCTAGGTTCGCCAAGACTTAGAAAATAGGTTTAGGATTATCTTCTTAATGCTATCTTTTGGATCCTAGTTACTAGAGTCTTAACTAACATAGATTACTTATTACAAGACTAAAATTTGAAACAAAATCCTCTAACCTTTAGGGTTAGGGTTTCGCCCATATTAGGAAAATAGGCTAGGAAATTTAGTTGGATTCAATCTCTTGGATAATGAAAGTGGAAGACATCACAAGATCATAGAAATTGGTTTCACATTAAAAGGATTTTTCTACAATTTTCTAGAATTATTTGAAGTTCTAGATCTAGGAATGGAAAAATATGATTCATGGCATAAACATGATAAATACATGAATATGAAAGCTTATATGATCAAGGAGATGAGCTTTTACCTCTTGAAGATTGAAGAAATGAAGAAAATGATCAACCTTCACTATGTTGAAAACTGGACAGCTTGAGGGTGTGATGGTATTGTGAGTGTATCTCACAATATACTCATCCAAAAATTACGAACTTTGGCTTGATAGAAAGATAAGAAGAAATGGAACAACTTTGGTGTTTAAGGTTTCATTTGGTTCGGATCATAACAGGGGTGAAAAGGGCCTTCTTTATGCTGTTTCGTGGGTTGCTGGGAATTCTGGGCAGTTTCTGTATTTTGAGCCTTTCTCCCAATCCACTTATCCGTTTTTGATGATCTTTAGCTTGTTGGAAAGAAGAGAGAAAGAGGAACAACTTTTATGTTGAGTGTTTTTCGAGTTTCAGAAAGGAAGAGGGTCATATGTTTGGTGGGAATTCGGTGTTCTTAGGGTTTTGTAACTTAGTTGGTGGGGAAGATGAAGAGAATGAAGAAGATGGGTGAAATGGTGAGGGAGGCCACGGTTTTGGGGTATTTGTAGGAGTAATCTTATGCCTTGTTTGGTTAAAAGGAATTGGTTTAATGGGTTTTGTGATTATTAAATTAATATAAGCTTAACTAAGGTTATAATTAACTTAACTAAGGTTATTTTGGCTAACCATGGTTAATAATATGTGGCTCACATTTGATGGAGGTGTGGCTGATTTTGGGCCACACAAAATGACTCACCAATGAGTCATCGATCTTATCCATTAGCGGTTCCCGGAAATTCCGTACGCAACTCCGTCGTTTACCCGATTTCAGTTTTTGAGAGGAAAATAATGAAACGAAAGCAAAATGAAATAGGTAATATTTATTGGAGGTGGATGCACGAAATTGGAGAGATGTGGGAGGTTTTCAACCACGTAAAATGAGTGGTTAAGAGTGCGTAGATGCTGTCTTGTTAATACCCGCGAAAGCTTGGGGGTATTTTGGTCTTTTTACCTAAATGTCATGATTACTTGCATTTAATGCTCATAAATGCTTAGTGACTCATCCTCCATGAGTCATCATGTATGACTCGTTGTCCCGATCTCTTGACTGGTCTCGCACTTCCCTTCGACTCGGCTTCTGCTTTCCGATTAGGTTTTACGCCCGTAAAAAGCGTAATATTTTATTTTCGGTTGAAAATTTTCAAAACAACCAAACTCGTTAGAAATATGATTTAAATATAAACCATTTCGTTCACGAGTCAAAATTAGGTTTTCTGCTCAGTAAAATTATACTGTCAGTGAAAACGCAGACCGGGTTCCATCTGAATTTTCAACCCAAATTTTTATCGTAAGCTTCTACCCTAAGATAGAATATGGATATGATTTTTATTTCATAAAAATCAATCTCCATGAACTCGTATAAAAATATAAATAAATACATTTATACCGGTTAATACAGCGAAAATATTTTTACTGAAAAAATAAAAATCGGAAAATAAAAAGTAGGGTGTTACAAGCCACACTGTGGAAACTAGGAGGGTAGCTCTGCCTCCGACCTGGTATTACCTTCACACACTGCAAGCTCACGGACTGCTACATGAGCCACCACCTCTAGACGTAAAGCCGGCAGCGCCGATTGAGGAAGACCCTGAGGAGGACCCTGAGGAGGATCCTGAGGAGGACCCCGAGGAGGACTTCGATGAGGTTGATGAGTGTGATTTCACCTCATTTTTCATGTACATTTCTGCATGCATTTGCATATAGTTAGGCCATTTTAGTTTGATTTTGGTTTGTTTTTCCTTTGGAACGGATAAGGTGGTTTTGTGTGTTGTTTTGCAGGAATTTATGATTAATTGCCCAAGATTTGGCCATGATGAAGATTGGATGAAGATAGAACCTGAAAAGAGAAGAAATTGAGCCAAGCAGAATTCTGGAGGCTTCGCCTCGCGAGACTGGATCTCGCCTCGTGATCCCGAAGACCAGCCTAAGCAGCAACAGTCACCCCTTCTGTCTCACTTCACGAATCACCATCTCGCCTCGTGAGCCTGAAGGCCTGACTGTGCCAGAGATGTCTCCCTTTCTGTCTCGCCACGCGAGTTACCTTCTTGCCTCGCGAAAGAACCAATCTCTGAAGATCAGATTCTTAAGATTCGCCTCGCGAGCCAGTCTCGCCACAGCGAGCGAAACCCGTAACCCTGTTTATAAGATGTTTTAGGGCAGAATTGAAAGGGCAGAAAGGAGGCGCCAAAAACCCTAAAAAACGCACTTCTCGCCGTGGTCGGGTGCATCCTTCCATGGAGTTCCTCCCTTCCTTCATCTCTCTGATCTTTTCTTTTGCCTTTCCCTTTGATTATGTGTAGCTAAACTCCCCCTTGTTGGGGTTAGATAATGGTTTTTCTGAATTTGGTTGTAACATGATGTGGTTGTAATACAATCTCCTATTTCTTTATGAGTGTTTGATTCCATGCTTAATGCTTTCCTTGGTTTGATCATCCTAGGAATGATTTGTTGCTTTAATAGACAATTGAAAGGTTGATGTTAAGGCATGCTCATGAATCAAATGCCAGGTAGTTCATGAACCTAGACATAGGTCTTGGGGTGCTTGCAATCTTATGAATCTTGACTCTTAATGCAATTTCTCATGTTAATCCACCTAAGACATTAGGGTTTAATTTGGGATTTTAGGCTCATTCCACCTAAGACATTTGGGTTTGAGTATTTGAGAAGATTTGATTGTCATAATTGAATTAGGGATTGTGTTATTTACCATTTCATAGCAATCAAGGGAGGATTAGCCTAGTCTAACCCTAACAATTCTATCCATTTGTTTATCACATCTCTATTTGCCTGTTAAGTGTTTGTTAAAATTCCCAAAAGAACAAAAACATTTTATTCTTGTTGTTTTTTTACATGTTAGAGCTACCTTCATTCCAAACATGATCGCCTAGATAGTAGTCCCATTTGCGAAGTGGTACTTGCCCACGATCCCTGAGGACGATAACCGGTTCTTACCAATTTATTACTTGCAACGACTCGGTACACTTGCCGAGATCGTGTCAAGTTTTTGGCGCCGTTGTTGGGGATCGTGTGCCAATATCACGAGTACCAAAGGGGACTACTAATTTAGGCATTTTTCATTGTTTTCCTTCTGTTGTTTTTCTTTTTGTCTACTGTTTTTCTGCTGTATTTTTCTGTTTTGTTCTGTTTTTCTGTTTTTCATTGATGCTGCATAAGTGTCCATTTGTTGCTTAGCTTGTACGTGCTGCTTCGTTGCTTTTCTATTGTTGTTTTTCTGTTTTTCTGTTCTGCTCTGTTTGTTCCTTGTATGCGAGGTACAATTGACCCAAGTGAAGTTCAATTCGACCCTGAGATCGAGAGACTTTGTAGAAGGAATAGAAAGGAAGCCAAAGCAAGGAAAAACGGAGAAGAAGCATCTTCAGGTATACAAGAGCCACAAGTTGAGTTACCAAGCGGGCAAGAACTGCTAGTTGAAGTCGCAACTGTCACCGTGGCTGAAGACAATGCACCAAGGAGGACAATGGGGGACTATACTTCCCCTAGAGTCGATAGATGTGGGACTCCAATCGTTAGACCTACAGTGGCTTGCAACAATTTTGAAATCAAGGCATCACTTCTCAATCTTGTGCAGCAAAATCAGTTTGGAGGTTTGGAGAGTGAAGACCCTCATGCTCACATTGGCACATTCATTGAGTTGTGTGACACCATCAAGCTAAATGGAGCTTCCGATGAGGCAATTCGTGTAAGGCTTTTCCCTTTCTCTTTGAGGGATAAAGCTAAGTCATGGCTTCAATCCCACTCTCATGGAATCATCACTTGGAATGATTTGGTGAGCAAGTTCTTATCTCGCTTCTTCCCTCCGTCAAGAATGATCAAGTTGAGATCCGAGATTAATTCCTTTGCACAGAGGGATGGTGAATCACTTTATGAAGCCTGGGAGAGGTTCAAGTCTTTGCTCACAGCTTGCCCAAATCATGAGTTGGAAACATGGCAGCAAGTGGCAACCTTTGTCAATGGGCTCAACCGGAATTCCAGAAGTATGATTGAAGCGGCTGCAGGTGGATCATTGTGCCAAAAGACACCCGAAGAGGCAAAGGACTTGATTGAAACTATGGCTAATAATGATTATCAAATGCCTAGTTCACGATCATTGGTCAAGAGAGGTGTTTTGGAGCTTGATGAAATTGGTGCTCTTAAGGCGCAAATGGCCATTCTTACCAAGCAATTGGGGTCCGTTCAATAGCAGAACTCTCAACTACAAGCTGTCCAAGTTCAAGCTACCTCAGTGTGTGATTTCTGTGGAGGTAACCATGCAAATGGAAATTGTGAGATTAATGTGGTTGGAAGTTCTGGGGAAGAAGAAGTGAATTACATGGGAAACCAAGGGCCTAAGAATGATCCGTTATCTAACACCTACAATCCGGGGTGGCGTAGCCATCCTAACTTTGGTTGGAGACAAGGGCAAGGCTCAAGTTCTCAAGCAAAGCCTCCTCAAGAGAGTTCAAGCAAGTTGGAGAACATTCTAGCCCAATTCATGCAAGCAACTCAAGACAATATGAAGAATCAAAATGCCTCCATCAAGAATCTAGAACACCAAATAGGCCAATTGGCAAAGCAGATGACGGAGAGACCTCAAGGACAATTGCCGGGAGATACAAAGAAGAATCCAAGGGAGGATTGCAAGGCAATTACCACAAGAAGCGGGAAAATGGTAGTTTCACAAGAAAAACGGAGAGAAGAAAAGACAATTGGTGAGGAGTTGATGAAGTGTCTCGTTGAAGATGTGGCCAATGAAGAACCCGAGACTTCCCAAGTCACTACCTCTAGTCCCATTGTTGTTGAAGCTGAAAAACCACAGAGGGAAAACTAGTAGATGAAGAGTTTGCAAGAAAGAAGACAAAAAGGCAAATTCTTGAAGAAATTGACAATCCTAAGGAGTTGCCACCGTATTTCAAGATACCCTATCCTCAAAGCTTGAAGAAGGAGGCAAAAGATCAACAAGTCTCTAAGTTCCTGGATGTGTTCAAAAAGTTGCAAATTAACATTCCTATTGCCTAAGCTCTTCAACAAATGCCTTCCTATGCCAAGTTTATGGAGGAGATTCTTACTAACAAGAGGAGGTGGAAGGAGGAGACGGCCATGCTCACTCAAGAATGCAAGTGCCATACTCCAAAGGAAGTTACCAAAAAGATGAAGGATCCGGGTAGCTTTACTATTCCATGTGCAATTGGTCATTTGAACATTGGAAGAGCCTTGTGTGATCTCTGCAAGTATCAACCTTATGCCTCTCTCCATTTTCAAGAAGTCTGGGAATTGGTGAAGTCAAGTCAAGCCAACCGGGATTTCTCTCCAATTGGCGGATCGCTCCATTACGCACTTATGGTGTAGTGGAGGATTTATTGGTTAAAGTAGACAAATTCATCTTTCCTGCAGATTTTGTGGTGTTGGATATAGCGGAAGATAGTGAGACTCGCTTGATTCTTGGAAGACCATTCCTAGCCACGGGTAGAGCTTTGATCGATGTCAATCAAGGGGAGTTGGTGCTTAGAGTCCAAGATGAAAATGTCACCTTCAATGTGTTTGAAGCAATGAGACATCCAAGCGACAAAGACACGTGTATGAGTGTGGACCTTGTTGATTCATTAACAGGAAAGAGTGTGCAACAAACTTTTGAAGATTCATTGGAAGCGACTCTTATGGTGGAAGATGTAGAAGAAGAGGTATGTGCAGAAGAATATTGATTTCATGGTTAAATCCCTTGAGGCTTGTCTTGTTGTGAATAATGATGAAGACAAAGTTGTGGAGGATGTGAGGATTGAAGATAAGGGGTGAACCTCCTGTGCTAGAGTTGAAAGAACTTCCATCTCATCTCCGTTATGCTTTCCTTGGGGGAAATTCTTCATTCCCTGATCATTAGTAGCGGATTG
Source organism: Sophora flavescens (assembly GCA_030762895.1). NCBI lineage: Eukaryota > Viridiplantae > Streptophyta > Magnoliopsida > Fabales > Fabaceae > Sophora > Sophora flavescens. Next base: position 218,193,658 of record CM061062.1, read on the forward strand.
AACTCTTTGGAGGAAGAGAAGTCTGTTAAGGGTGCTTAGGGAGCACAAATCTGCAATTGGGTGGTTTATGTCCGACTTGAAAGGGATAAGTCCCTCATTTTGTATGCACAAAATCCTTTGGAGGAAAACTTCAAGCTTCAAGTAGATGGACCCAAAGAAGACTCAACCCAAACATGAAGGAAGTTGTAAGGAAGGAGGTTGTGAAGCTTCTAGATGCGGGTATAATCTATCCAATCTCCGATAGTCCATGGGTGAGTCCGTATCCAAGTTGTTCTTAAGAAAGGAGGGATGACGGTTGTGGCAAATGATAAAAATGAACTCATCCCCTCAAGGACCGCTTTCCGGATGGAGAGTGTGTATTGATTACGTAAGACCAATGAGGCCACCGTAAAAGATCACTTTCCTTTCCCTTCATTGATCGGGATGTTAGAGAGGTTGGCGGGCCATGCCTTTTATTGCTTCCTTGATGGATACTCGTGGTATAACCAGATTGTGGTTGACCCAAAGGACCAAGAGAAGACTACTTTTACCTATCCCTATGGTGTCTATGCATACCGTGAGGATGCCATTCGAGTTGTGTAATGCACCCGCCACTTTTCAAAGGTGCATGTTTTCCATATTCTCCGGATATGACCGAAAAATTCATTGAGGTATTTATGGATGATTTCGTGTTTGGTAACTCGTTTGATAATTGTCTGAATAATCTTGCATGTGTTTTGAAAAGATGCCAAGAAACTAACCTTGTTTTAAATTGGGAAAAATGTCATTTCATGGTTAGGGAAGGTATAGTTCTTGGTCATAAAATTTCATCACTGGGGATGGAAGTTGATAAAGCAAAAATTGAAGTGATTGAAAAACTTCCCCCCCCATAAATGTGAAGGGGGTGTTAGAAGCTTCCTAGGTACGCGTTTTCTATAGGAGATTTATAAAAGATTTTTCAAAGATTGTGAAACCCTTATGTAAGCTCTTGGTAGTGGATACTCCTTTTGTATTTGATGATGATTGCATGCATGCCTTCCAAGTTTTGAAAGAAAAACTCACCACCGCACTTGGCCATTGCACCTCCGTATTGGAGTTTACCATTTGAGTTAATGTGTGATGCAAGCAACTATGCGGTGGGAGCCATTTTGGGTCAAAGAAAAAAATAAAGTGTTGCATGTTATTTACTATGCCAGTCGTGGTGTGAATGATGCTCAATTGAACTATACCACGATCAAAAAGAATTGCTTGTTGTGGTGTTTGCATTTGATAAATTTAGATCCTACTTGATTGGCTCTAAAACTACTGTCTACATTGATCATTCTGCTTTGAAGTATCTTATGACTAAACAGGATGCCAAGCCAAGGCTCATTAGGTGGGTACTACTGCTCCAAGAGTTTGATTTGGATATAAAGGACAAGAAAGGAGTGGAGAATATGGTAGCCGACCATTTGTCTAGGCTTCCACAGCAGATGTTCAAGCAAAAGATGAGTTGCCAATTCAAGAAGAATTCCCAGATGAAAAGTTGTTTGTGGTGCAAGTGGCACCTTGGTTTGTGGACATTGCAAATTACAAGGCCGCCAACAAGATTCCGAAGGACTTCAATGCACAACAAAGGAAGAAGCTCATCCATGATTCTAAATACTATGTGTGGCATGAGCCTTACCTTTTCAAAAGAGGTTCGGATGGAATTTTGAGAAGATGCATTCTGAAATAAGAGATTAATGGGGTATTGACTCATTGCCACAACTCACCGTATGGAGGACACTTTGGTGGTGAGAGAACCGCCATGAAGATCTTGCAAAGCGGGTTATTTTGGCCCACTATTTTCAAAGACTCCAGAGCTTGGGTGATGAAGTGTGACAAGTGTCAAAGAACCTAAGTATATCCGGAAGAAATGAGATGCCCTTGAAGGGTATTTTAGAGGTGGAACTCTTTGATGTGTGGGGGATCGACTTCATGGGTCCTTTCCCATCATCTTACAACAACAAATATATTCTAGTTGCGGTTTACTATGTGAGCAAATGGGTAGAAGTTGTCCCAACTGTGAAGGATGATGCAAAAGTGGTGGTTGGTTTTGTGAGGAAGAACATCTTTACCAGATTTGGAACCCTAGAGCTATTATTAGTGATGGGGTACTCATTTTTGCAACAAGGAGTTCAATGCAGTGCTTGCCAAGTTTGGGGTCAATCATAAAGTTGCCACACCATACCACCCTCAAACCAAGTGGGCAAGTGGAGTTGTCCAATCCGGAATTGAAGAGGATTTTGGAGAAAACCGTGAACAATGCTAGGAAGGATTGGGCAAAGAAGCTGGATGATGCACTTTGGGCCCTGTCGGATCGCATATAAAACACCTATTGGTATGTCACCTTACCAATTAGTGTTTGGAAAATCATGTCACCTTCCTAGTAGAGCTCCAACATCGTGCTTTTTGTGCAAGGAAGGCCCTGAACTTTGATACAAGGCTGGTCATGGACAAGAGACTGCTGCAATTGAATGAGTTGGATGAATTCCGACTCTTGGCATATGAGAGTGCAAGGATCTACAAGGAAAGAACAAAATTTTGGCATGATAAATACATTCTTCCCAAGCAGTTTGAAGAAGGCCAATCAGTTTTGCTCTTTAATTCACGTCTCAAGTCAGTTTTTCCAGGCAAGTTGAGATCAAGATGGTCGGGTCCATTCTATGTTAAGTCAGTTTCTCAATTTGGTGCAGTTGAATTGGAAGATCCATCGTCCGGGGACACTTTCACTGTTAATGGGCAAAGGCTCAAGCACTATCTTGGAGGAGACTATGATCGTCAAGCAGTCTCCTCGTCCTATTAAGGCACCATCTTAGGAATCACCCGTCAAGCTAGTGACGTTAAAGAAGCGCTTTATCGGGAGGCAACCCAAGTTTTCTTTTCCTTTTATTTGTTTTTTTATTTTTCAACTCTTGAATAATTTGAGAAGATCAAGAGATTTGTTAATAGGTTTGCTAAGTGTTTTCGTGGTAAGAAGGAAGGAGAAACAAAAAGGGTCAGGGAGAAACAAAGCCGTAAAGCATGTGAACCAACACCCGCTACCACCTTGGTGAGTTGTTCCATATTTCCCCTCTCCGATTTGATTATTTACATTGGGGACAATGTAAGTTTTTAAGTCAGGTAGGGGTATTTTTGTAAATTTTTTAATTTTTGCATTTTGCATTCATATAGACATAGTTTTGCATTATCACGTGATTCGATTACCCCCGCTTAGATTGAGCATCCGATTGTCGAACTGAGTGCCAATTTATTTGTGATAGTGAATTTTGAACCCTATTTTTTTATTCTTGTGATAAGGCTTCAAATGAAAATTCTTGAGATGATCTTGGATAGTTGATAATTAGCATGTGTTTCTATAGATTTGTCTTCCTCACCGATTTTTGAACCGCTAAATGTGAGCTTTTGAGCCATTACGGGTACTCACTAAATCTACCCCATTCTTTGTGTTAGAGTGTTATTCCTCTTGGATTGTTTTTCTCTAGAACTTGACTGAAAACCGTTTTGAATCTTGAAAATTTTGAAAACATTTTTTTGAAAATGATTGAGGCACTAGGTATTTTTTCCGACTTCCGAGCTTCGATTAAATAAATGCTACCCCCTTAGTTGCCCAATTTTGAGCTTGAAAGAATAAAATACTTTTCTTGGTCCCTTGAAAAATTTTGATGAACGATGATTGATGGGGCACCTTTAAAGTATTGACAAAAGGGTAAAAAGGTAGTGGAAAAAGTATGGATGAGAAAATCAGAAAATATTTCTCTTGAGTTGAAAATCTCCCCTTCTCCAAATAAAATAAAAATAAAAGGAAAAAATATAGAGAGGGAGAGAAGGGGATGACAAATGAAAGTGAGAAACAAAATAAAAAGAAAGAAAGAAAGAAAGAAAGGTGGAAAAATGAGTCAAATCCAAAAAGGTATTTTAGAAGGTGTCGTGCTTTGCAATACTTAATATTTAGCTAGCCTTTGAAATTTCCTTTTCTTGATCTCCCCACCTAACAATAAATCCCATGGCCCCGTTACAACCAAAGCAAAAGACCTCTTGAATCTTAGATGTTTTCATTAATAAAGTAGAGATTTGGTTGATAGTCAAGCCTATGGTAGAAATCATTCCTTGATGAAAATGGAGCGAATTGTCATATATCCTTGAACACTTAAGTGAGGCGAGAAAGAGAACCAAGCAAATGAACAAGCTTAGGGTGATCTTCAGGTGAGAAAGAGTGTCCAATCAATGAGAACATGAATTTAGGAAACCTAAGCTCTAATTGGACATGAATTGATTGTCTCTTGCTAAATTATTTGAAATGCTTGTTACTTGGATCATTTACTTGGGTTCTTAGTTCACTATCATTGCTCTGTTTGTTTTCATCTTCTCGGCTTCTTGGTTTTGCTTGAGAACAAGCAAAGTCTTAAGCTTGGGGTGATTTGATGAGTGTGATTTCACCTCATTTTCCATGTACATTTCTGCATGCATTTGCATACAATTAGGCCATTTTAGTTTGATTTTGGTTAGTTTTTCCTTTGGAACGGATAAGGTGGTTTTGTGTGTTGTTTTGCAGAATTTATGATTAATTGCCCAAGATTTGGCCATGATGAAGCTTGGATGAAGATAGAACCTGAAAAGAGAAGAAATTGAGCCAAGCACTCGGAGGCTTCGCCGCGAGATCGGGATCTCGCCTCGCGAGCCCGAAGATCAGCCTCGAGCAGCAACAGCCACCCTTTTCCGTCTTCGCCGCGAATCACCATCTCGCCGCAGCCTCAAGGCCCCGATCGTGCCGTAGATGTCTCCCTTCTGTCTCGCCACGCGAGTTACCTTCTTGCC